>JAMPIV010019188.1:80000-108862 GCA_024509875.1 Oreohelix idahoensis | reverse complement strand
TATTCCTCTCTCCACGAACACCAACTCAGGGGACCAGTGGACAATGCAGACCTTGTCACTTCAACGGGCGTCCAGAAATCGCTGGTCAAAAAATGACCTCCAGTGAATACAGAAGTAGTTTAAAAAGGGTGGGGGTTTTTTCAAGCTTATGTTCCTTTTCGACTCTTTATCTTTCCACATTGGGACAAACAAGGTATTCATGACCGAAGTCCCACTCTGTCCTCTTATTTTTTTTGTATAGTATGTTGGGCGTTTTTTTTTTACTTTTTTTTTTTATTTTGGTGGAAAGGGGAGGGGGCGGGGGGATTATAATCTTATTTGACAATATCAAAAAGGCCGAAGAAGCGATAGTGACAGAGATTAACAGGTAAATATATAATAATGCGTACCATTAAAAAAAACTTTCATTGCAATGTTGAGCCAAAAAATAAATTACCATTTAAAAATAATTTTTTTTTTTTTAATTTTATTTTAGCATTTTTATTCACATTCCGTGTAAATTTACAAAGCCCTTTGCATTGAAACATTGACAATAGTATGAAAATAAGTATAAAAATGAAAATGCAATGAGCAGCTGTTTAGAAAAAAAAAAAAAACTTTCATTCCTTGCACACAGTCATTTACACACTCTTGTACTCTGAAAGTTACACATTGCAAATTTTGTAATTGTAGTGTTGAAAAAACACTATTTTCAACCGCTATTTTCCGACTTTCCATGCTGGCGGTCGTCGTCATAGTCCCAGTCCCCATAATTACATTTGGTTGGTCGTAAAACTTCAACGTGTCACAGCGTTCCATAGATACACCGTCAACAAAAAAGTCCCGTGTTCTGATTTTCCCTGCCACGATTTAACGACCACTGTTTGAATGCTTGGCGGTCGCTCTGTCCCAAGCCCTTAATTACGGGTGCCGGACATCGCTGTCGTAAATCTTCAACGTGTCAGAGTACCTTATGTAGAAACTGGGGCGAACGGATAACATTAAAGTTTCCCAAAAACATTTTTTTCATCCGTTTTAAAATAATAACAAAATAAATAAACTACTCATGTATATATGCATTCGAATTGTCCTATAAAAACTCTTACTTTTGCATCAACCGTCTTAATCAAAATAATAATAATAATAAATACAAAATAAATAGACTACACATGTACATATGCATTTAAAATGTAAACATAATAATGACAATAATAATAATGATAATAGATACATAGAAAATAAAATAATAATAATTTAAAGGCAGGCTTCTCTCTGCGGACATGACAAAGTGGAGGATGAAAATTTTTTTTTTAACTTGCACACACACTCTCTCACATGTACTTAAGATAAAAATATTGGGTGATGGAGTCCCTCACCTCTAACGTTGTGTGTTAGGGAAAGAGGAAGAAGGATGAGGATATGTGTTAAAGGGAGTGGGGAAGGTAGAAAAAAAACACAGGTGGGGGAATAACACGTAATTGGCAGTAAGGTTGGGGGTGAGGGAAAGGAGAGGTTATAGGAAAGTGACCTTCGTATAAACTAAAGGAATGGATTTAAGGTACAGGTAGCTGGGGATAGTGGACCGGTTTTAAAATAAGCGTCACTCGCTGGAGAAACAAATTTAGGAGAAAAGCTGGACGGATAATTTTGTACTCAAATACTGATTGAATGCGACATTTCCAAATTATAAATCGAAATTCCGAGAGTAAAAGAATTAACTGAAAATGGATGTCTGGTAGTGTCTTGGGAATTGAATTAAGCATAATCGCTTTGAAAATGTCTGTTTTTGTTTTCTTATGTGTGTCCAGTATGTCTTGTAAGATTCTCTGTGCTGGTATAATTGTACTACATTTATAGAAAATGTGTTCCTCACTTTCTTGTACATTTGCCTGGCACATCTTGCATCGTGATTTTCGTTTTAATCTGTGTGCTGCTCTTTCTGTGGTTGGTGTCATGTTATATAAAAGTCGATATGTGACTTCTCTGGCTTTTGGTGCGATGCTTTTGTTGTGAAGATCGGTGAAAATCTCAGTGTAATCTGTTATAAAGTAATTGTAACCGCTTTTAATTCTAAGGTTTAATGGTGGTACTTGTAACTTGACCAGGTGTTTGTAAATTTTGTTTGTTTTTTTGGTTGGTTAAAATTTCGTGTCCTCTGATGGCTTGTATGCATGTCCTGTAAAAGTGTGGTAGTGTGCCGTAATGGTGTGGGACATTGTTCTTTAGTGGCCTCAGTCTAGCAAGTCTAAGCCCTGCGTAGTAATAGGCTAATGTGTGTCGTTCTGGGTCTCTTATTATATTTCCTACATGTCTGATTCGAAGTGCCTTTATTTTTGTCCCTATATCCTGGAGGGCAACTCCCCCGAATCTTTTCTCTTGCATGAGTGTTTGATGTTTAATGTTAAATAAAGTGTGCCCGACGTTAAATCTAAAGGGAAATCTGCTTTGTTTTTCCATCTGCCTATACCCATAATTGTAGACTTTTGGACGTTTAATTTTGACCCACTACCTTTATCAAAACCAACGGGCTGATCACCCGTTTGCCAGTCACTTCGATTACGGAAACAACAGCAAATGGATTGATTTGCCGTTGCCCTAAAGACGCCAATAGGCGTGATGGGAAACAATGGCAAAGAAAACCTATCTGCTGTTGCCCTAAGACGCCACTAGGCGTAATGGCCACTGACTGCTTTGACGGTCGGTGGCTAAGGACGGAAGAAGAAGAAGACCTTTACCAAAAAGCGTGAAAGTGTCTAGAATATTTTGTATAGACCTATCATTGGGGGGAAAGAAGGTGGTATCGTCTGCGTAGGCAAGCAACTTTTGTTCCCCTTAACCTTGAATAAAAGTGCCTCTGATGTTACTGTCTTGTCTAATTTTCTCTAGCAGTGGTTCTAGAGCGAGTACATAGAGTAGAGGAGAAAGTGGACATCCCTGTCTAACAGATCTTGTCAGCCCAAAAGCCCCAGTAAATGAATGATTTACCAAAACCTTTCTTTCAGGTTTTGTGTATATAATTTCAATCCACTTTCTAAAGTATTCACCAATGTTGCAGTGTAGTAAAGTTTTATGGAGGTATGAGTGGGATATTCTGTCAAAGGCTTTTTCCTGGTCTAGCGATAGGATTGACGACTGGCAATCCTTCTGATGTGTGTAAGTGATGATGTCTCTTATGAAGTGTGAGTGCTGATGAATGTTTCTGTGCTGGACACTACACTGTTGGTCTTCGTGTATGAGTGTAGCCATGAACGGTTTGAGTTTGTTTGTTAGTTATGTCGGCTTTTAAAGCCGAGCCAAAAATTAAATCACCATTTAAAAATAAATTTAAATGGGTTCATTACTAATAATATCTACCATGCTGAATAAAACTGTAAGCTGCTAGACTAGTTCTAATACTAAAACTTAAGACTGGCTGAAAAAATTTAACTTGCTAAAATGTTTATGTCTTTATTTTTATTAATACAAAATATTTAAACTGTTACCCTTATATAATAAATAAAGAAAAAACTTTTTTTTAAATGTTTAATTTTTTAAATAAGAAATGAACAGTTTTTACAAGTTTTATTACATAAATGTAATTACATTTTTTGTTACTTTTATTTCCCTTGGCTAATTAACACTTTTTTTTACTTCCCTTGAAAAAACTAACGTGGTCAAAGTCTTTGTTATCTCCCATAATGACGCGTTTTTTAACACTGTCAGAGTCACCACTTGTCTATTATCATCATCTTCACCACCTGCCATCTGCACACGAAGGTCAACAGCAATGGATCTTCGGCGTCTTCCATTTCTTGCCTTGATAGCTCTTTCCTGTCTATCTCTTGATGTTATCTTCCCATTTATACCGCTGCCTTCGTCTTGCACGTTTGCCTTCAGCTCTGCATGCCATTATGGTCGTTAGCAATGTGTTATGTATTTTCATTTGACCAAAATATGTTAGCTGTCTGATTTTAACCTCTTTCATTATTTCTTTTTGCATTCCTAGGTTTTCTCAGACTTCTTTATTTGATTTATTCTCATTTCCCAATCGTCTAGACATCCACATCTCAAGGGCCTCTTTTCTTTCTTCCAATTGTTTGTTAATTGTCCGTTGTTTTTTACGACTTTCGTCCATGAAGAATATCACGGCTGTTTGTACCCTATACCAGAGCACTCTTTTAGTTTCGGTGACCGGATTTCTGACACCGGGTATAACATTTTATAAATCATTACACACTCGTTCTGGATAAACACAGAGCTAAAATTCTTGTGTGTGCTATAAGTTATAGTATAACTTTGTTCTGTGTTTTATTTTTGATTGCATTTTGTATTTATAATATGAATGTCTTTTTTTTATTGTGTGTGAGATAAGGACTGTTCCATTAGTGTTCTTTGGTAGACACATGTTGATAAGAGATTACAATAGATATATGAAATATGGGAAAGGGAATAAAAGGCAAGTGGCACGTTACCATAATTGTTTACACAAACCAATGTTAGAGATTGAACTTGAAAATGTAGCACCTCCTTACCTTCATATTTTATTAGGCATTGTTTTGAAACCCCACAGACTTCTAGAACAGGTAGCCGATACAATAGATGCAAAGATATTTGAAAATCCGCAAGAGATACATGCAAACATTAGTACTGTTAAGAACTTGAAGAGATTTGGTAGGAACTGGAAACAGGCAGAAGAATTAGAAGCTAAAACTGAATTTTTTCAGGCAGGTATTGAACTTTGTGAGGATAAGGAAGAGACAGGTAGTTTTAAAGTTAAACTTGGAAATGCACAAGATGCGCTGGCCAAACTTCAGTTTCAAGATCTGTGTGCTAGGTCTGGTCCAGTTTGCTCACACTTGGACAAAGTACTAGCCAAACACAAAATCATACCACAGGCTTATCATAGCAGAGCATTCATAGGGAATCACTGCCACAGATATCTCACACAAAAAGTTTATAAAGATCTTACAAGAGCTATCATTACACAAATACTGAAAATTACAGACAAACAAGATATAACTAACATAGCTTTTATTGCCCAAGAACAATTCAACTCACTAAACGAAGCATTTGAGAAAGTACACAACAAAATATCACACAGTAAACCAATTAGTAAAGAATCAATAACAGCATCGATAGAGACTTATGTGTCTTTGCTCAGAAAGCTATTCCCCAGTAAGACAATTCCTAAACAGCACATATTAGAAAAATATTGCGCAGACTGGATCAGAACTCATGGCTTTGGAATGGGCATGCATGGAGAGCAAGGAGGAGAATTTGTACATTCCACTATTTCCAAAATTGAAAGACGCGCTAGCGGTATTAAAAATATAACTTCACAATTAAAATTTATAATGGAAACTCTTACTTAGTCGTTCCCCTTCTACCGTGAGGTGTAGAGGTTTGGAAGAGAGAGCGCCAGACTATCCTATCGGCTGTCTTCCTCCTGGCCTGGTTCCATTCTAGTCCTCGATCCTTCAAAGATTGTCTAATGTTGTCCTCCCAGCGGACTCTGGGTCGTCCTGGGGGTCTGGATCCCTGGCTATTTGTTTCCAATGCTTGTCGTGGTTTATCAACCACTCTATTTTTAACAGTCATAGACTGGGTGATGCGCCAGACAACAGAGGGCAGTCCAAGAGGAATAAGATGGACTACATTTTCAACATTGGAAGATCTGGAATATGCAGATGACATTGCACTGCTGGCACATTCACATCAACACATCCAGGAAAAAACGGATAGACTTAATAAATTTAGCCAGCAGGTGGGCTTGAACATCAATTTAAAGAAGTCTGAGGTCATGACGCTCAATGTGAGCAACCCTGAGCCCATATCAGTAAGGAATCAGCAACTGGTACAGACAGATACCTTCACATACCTAGGAAGCATAGTAACACCAGACGGTGGGGCAGGCAAAGACATCAACATCAGAATGAATAAGGCAAGAACAGCCTTCTTTAGCCTAAATAACACCTGTAAGTCCTCCCAATACAGCACAAGCACAAAATTAAGATTATACCAGAGTTGCGTGCTTTCTGTGCTTCTCTATGGTGCGGAATGCTGGAGAGTCACAGAGAAGGAAATGTCGAAATTGTCCTCTTTTCACACAACATGCCTAAGAAAAATTCACCGAATCTTTTGGCCGAATACCATCACCAACCAAGATCTGCTTACTCGTAGCAAGCAAGAGGACATGCATACCATCATAGCTGGCAGACGCTGGAGCTGGGTTGGTCATGTCCTCAGAAGAGACCCCGATGCCATCACAAGAACAGCTATGCTTTGGACCCCTGAAGGAAAGCGAAAGAGAGGCCGACCAAAAACAACTTGGCGGAGGACTGTGGAGGCTGAGATGCAAAGAATGAGCCAGAGTTGGGGCACTGTACGAAGGATGGCCACCGACCGTGCAAAGTGGAATCAATTTGTTGTTGCCCTACAAGACGCCACTAGGCGTGATGGCCACTGACTGCTTTGACGGTCGGTGGTTAAGGATCGAAGAAGAAGAAGAAGCTTGTCGTGGTAGCCGATCTTCTCCCATTCTGCAGACATGGCCAAACCATCTTAGTTGGGACTGTTCTACTTGGGTCTGCAGGGGGTGGCATTTTAGGCCTTGGCGTATCGTCTGGTTGCGGACCATGTCTCTTCTTGTTACTTCAACCACCTTCCTCAAATACCTCATTTCTGAGGTTTGGATCTGGCTTTTGTGGGTTGTAGTCATTGCCTATGACTCGCATCCATATGTCAAGACTGGAACATAGGGGGAGCGGTATACAGCCATCTTCGTTTTCTTACCAACCTCTCTCTTGCTGAGGAATCCTCGATTTATGGCCTGAAAAAGTCTCCCAGCTGCTGCTTTTCGAGTGGCCAACTCTTCTTTGATGCCTCCCTTTCGGTCTATAATAGCTCCAAGATATTTAAAGTGGTCGACCTGCTCCAGGACCTGTTCTCCCAGCTTAATCTGATGTCTTCTTTCGTCTCGTGATATCACCATAGATTTTGTTTTAGAGCTACTTATGACCATCCCTCTCTTCTCCAGCTCCTCCTTCCAGACTTGCAGGTTGGATTGGAGATGTGCCTCTGATTTAGCAATCAGGGCAACATCATCAGCAAATGCCAGCTCTGAAATACATACCGGTCTCATCTTCCAGTACCCCACTGAATACTTTCTTGTTCTCTCCTTACATGACTTGATAACATCGTAAATGAGGAGTATGAAAAGATAAGGTGACTGGATATCACCTTGTCTTACACCAGTGGTGGTCCTGAACCCTTCTGACTTATGGTTTGCTGTCCTCACATAATTCCTGCAAGACTTGTAGAAACTCTGTATAGCATGAATCAGATGTGCTGGAATGTTCTTCCTTGCCAAACAGTCCCAAAGTTTGCTCCAGGGGACCCTGTCAAACGCCTTTTCCAGATCTATGAAACAAAGATGGATCTCACTCTTATACTCAAGGGCCTTTTCACTCAGCTGTCTGAGTGTGAAGATTAGGTCTTGAGTATTTCGGTTTGCTCGGAATCCGCACTGGATCTCATCCAATTGTGGCTCAGCTAGGCATCGGAGTCTCTGCTCTAGAATTCTAGAGTAGATTTTACCAGGGACACTGAGAAGGGATGTGCCTCTATGGTTTCCACATTGTCGATTGTCACCCTTTTTGAAAATTGGTGTTATGATGGAATTCTCCCAATCTTTTGGTATGGTCTGGTTGCACCATGCTGCCTGTAGGACCCTTAAGAGTAATAGGTCGCCTGATGCTCCCATGTACTTAACCATTTCTGATGTTATACCATCATGCCCTGCTGCTTTGCCCATCTTGATTTTCTCCAGCGCTGCCTTCAGTTCTTCCATCTTAATGTCATATTCATCACCATTTGTTTCATTCCCCGTGCTAGTGGCCATCATTTCCGATGCTTGACCCTGCTCACCATCAAGGAGTTCCCAGAAATATTCTTTCCATCTTTCCATCACTTCCTTCGGAGCAGTAAGCAATTTGCCTTGCTTGTCCTTTATAAATTTGAGAGGGCATTGTTTTTCCTTCCTCGTGTTCTTTAGGGTCTTGTAGAACAATTTCTGGTTTTCTTGAGCATCTTTTTCTAGCTTTTCTCCAAATTCTTCCCAGGACATTTTTTTTTTGCTGCTAGCACCTTGTTCTTTGCTTCTGTTCTGAGTATCACATATTCTCTACATTTCTCTATTTGTCCTGCTGTGTTTTTAGCTCCTAAGTATTGTTTCCATGCCATTTTCTTCTCTCTTATTTTCTCTTTGACTTCCTCTGTCCACCAAGGTGTCCTCTTTCTCTTGTTCCAAAGTCGGACTTCACCACATGCTTCTGCAGCAGCTGTCTTTATGATGTCGTTGAATTTAAGCCCTCCTATTAAAAAACAGGAAGTGTGAATGATAATTGAGCAAATTTTGAGGCTAGAGCAAATTATGGGGCAGTTGTTGCGTGAGAGTGACAGAATTAACAGAGTGTGGAAATCATTTAATAGGTGTATGTTTTATTTATTAAATTGAACATTTCGTTTTACTCATTTTTACATGACCATCGTGATGTATGATTGAGGTAATTGTTAGCTCTCATGTTTTGGGGACAATTGGGTGTGTTATTTTAAGGTAATAAATGTGGACTTGCAATTTAATGTTTCAATAATTCATGTTTGACGCATGAAACCAAAACAAAGCTATGATATCCATTTTCTGCAGGTTTTCTACTTTTGATTTCTGTAATTTGTTATGCATGTTGATTGTGATCGTTTTAGTGTACAGTACATTAGAAACAAACCATAACAAAATGTAAAAAAACGTAAATTTTACACTATTTCAGACTATTATATCTTCTGTTCTAATTGTGATAAAATGTTTGTTCTTGTTCTAAAATTTACTCTAACATTTCTAGTCTAGCTTTACGCAAAATTAAAGCCGGTATTTATAATAATAAAGTAGCCTAAAAGCATTAATTAAGCCCTATCAAAAGTAAACCACATTTTTCCCCCCCTTAGGAAGTTGACCACGTGACCTCTGTCAAGATAGCTATAAATAGAGCGTTCAGGGAAAAAAGGAAAAAAACTAAAACGTCGCTGACAAAAGCCGGGATATATGATATTTCATAGTTCTGTTTTAATTTGTAAGCTAATTGTTTAGATTGTAAGTATTTGTCTCATGCTGTTGAATGTAGCTTTGGCCATTCCTATTCTCCTTCTGATTTCTGTTTCATATCAGCTGTTTTCTGCTATCATATGACCAAGATATGAGAACCTCTTAAGTTGGTCCAGAAATTTTCCATTTATTTTTATCTTTAGTGTTGGCTTATAGTCTGTTTTGCTAATTATCATAGTTTTTGTCTTCTCAATGTCAGTGTCCAGTACATATTCACGACTTATGCTGTTCATTTGTTTCACAAGTTACTATAATTCCTGATCACTTTTAGCTTACAAAACTGTATCATCTGCACATATATTATCTAAGGTTGTTTATTGATCTATTTCAAATAAACAGCCCTTTACAAATGATAATAGACGCTTAAGTGGGTGATACGAATCAAAACATCATACAGTGGTGATTGGTTTACAAGATAAACTAAGCCTGAAATTAAATTTCTTAAGGGTGAACTTTTCGACTGTAAAGACTCGCATGTCAATTAAAGGCTCGGGATGTATTCCTTTTTTTTCTCATCATATTCATGGATATAATTGGACCTCTGTTGAGAACTAAGAAGAGGAACAACCATATCTTTACCTTAGTGGACACATGTTCTCTATGTTCTAGCCATGCCAGCGAGCGACTCAGTGCATTGCCCAGGTCTAACGTGTCCGTGAATGTGGCTGTATCTATAAGTTCTTTAGTGTTCACAGTGGGACGCTTTTGTGTTTCTGATACATGGATGTCTGATCTACGTCCTTCACCTTCAAGTGCTTTGTTATCACTGCTCTTATGTGGATGTTTTCTAACGATTTAACGTATTTCAAACGTACATATTTTGCATCTCCCAAACAAATCAAGATAAGTATGATGTATTAATCGCTAAATAATGACATTGGATATGTTTTAAATGTTATAATAAATAAAAATTGAGCATTTTACAATTCATAGAAATTATAACTTTACTAGTTTAATGAACCCTCTGGTGCTGCTTGTTTTCAATTATGCATGAGAACATTTTATTTCAAATATGTGACTTAACTTTGGTATTGATTTCATGTGGCGAATGTTCTATTTTGTATTAATAAATTTTGAGTTCTAAGTATTATATTGTGTTTATGCTTGTTCGCCTTTCTAAAATAATTGGCATGTCTAAACTGGGTGGGGGAGCTCGCATACATCCCCCATTAAGAAGCATTGTTTTTGACAAAAACTACAGGAACTAAATATATGGTGTTACCTTAGTACGGGTTTTATTCAATCTTCACTTCAGCTTGTTTTGAGAAAAACACATTCAAAATGTTTGAGTTACAAGTTGAAAAGATAGATGTATCATAACAGGCAGAGGGGACAAGAGTGTTAGAGACTTCACTATTCTATATCCAGATTTATGAGGTGGAGTGACCAGTTCCCTTCCTCAATGCCTTTGCCTCCTCTAACTCTGGAGAAGTATCAGGTACCCATTTACAGCTGGGTAGAATTGAGTGTGATGATTACTAAGTTTCGAACCTAGAACCTGGTAACTTTGCCATGAGAAGTAAGCGCTGTAACGACTGTGCCAATTGGACACAATACACATGTCTAAGTACATAATAAAGGAAGAAATTCTAGCAATTAATACATCACTAGGGAACAGAGGATGTAGTGTAAGGCTAGTGTGAGTTCCAGCACACATAGGTATAGCTGGTAACGAGTTGGCAGACAAGAACGCCAAGAATGGAAGAATAAGTAAAAACAATATAAGAGCATGACTGGGAAGGTCGGAGATCAAGAGCCAAGTGAAGATAACTATAAATGAGGAATGGAAGACAACATGGAAGAAAAGTAGAAAAGGCAGACATGCATTCAAACTGCTGAAAGAACCAACAAAGGACGTGCCAGGTCAGAGAAAAACTAAAGATACTATCGAACAAAAAACTGTGGCGTCTCCGTCTCGGTGCAGCATACTTTATGATAGAGGAACCACACTGCCAAGGATTCAGGAAAAGAATGACATAGACCACTACCTGATCCACTGTAAAAAGTACGAACAACAAAGGCTTGATTTAAAAACTAACTATAGAAATCACAATATAGACATGACAGATGATAAGGTTTTAAGTATAGATGCCCAATCAATACTTAAAAGATATATACATAAAACAAAGGAAAACATATAAGGTTAGTACTTCAGAAAAAACATTCAAAGAAATAGAAATTAAGCAACAAGAACTAGCGAATCTTCAAAAAAGAAAAAAAAAACAGGGGAAAAAAACAACTTACTAACTACTCATAGGACACAAGTTATTTAAAACGAATACAAAATTAATAAATAAAATGACACTAAATACCCCAATTATAAACAATTTTCAGGTTGAACAGGGTAGACCATGATGGAACGAGAAGAGGCAATAACGGTTAGCTGTTAAGTGCCCCCTTTCCACCCATCACCTCTTCAAAACAAGAACAAACTGGGAGAGACCCCAGTTTAAAAACAGACGTCGAGATTCCCGGAATTAAAAATAAAAAACATTGGTTTTAATTTTAAAAATTTAAAAAAACTTAGGATGGAAAACATGTGTAGAACTTTAAAAAATTAAATTAAAAAAATTTCGATTTCTTTTTTCTTTTTTTGGGAAGAGGGAAGCGGGGGGGGGGGGGGGGGGGGAGGGGGGGGGGGGGGGGGGGGGGGGAGGGGGGGGGGGATATCCGGACAACGAGTCTGTACAACCCGTACAATGCTAAAAATATCAAAATTCTTACAGCTTGACAGGTATGTATAGAGAAACATTACCCAAGCAACACCTGGATCCATGCATACACAGATGGATCAGCAACTAATGCTACAGAAGATGGGGGTGGAGGGGTCTTCCTGAGCTTAAGCAATGGCACACAAAAAAAGATAGCAGTTGCAACAGGGAAATTTTCAGAGGCAGAGGCGCAGAGGCCTTAAAAACTGCATCAGAAATTCTAATGACAGAAGAAAGCTCAGAGAAACCAGTAGCTATCTGATAACACGTTTTTCTGGCCATCACATAGATAAGTGTATGTTTCACACCGTTGATAAATGTCATTCTTTATGTATTAGTGATGGAATGAATGTTTGTATGTACTCGTCTGCTTGATGAGAGTAAGTGGTCAACTCAAACCTAAACACAGTGTAGGTTAACAGGTCGCCTTGTCCGGAACGTGTTGAGGCCCTGGCAAGGGATGTTGACGTTAAGTGTGAGTATGAATGTCAGTAACGCGAATGGGATGAATGATTCTGTGGAGTTGACAAGTTGGTAACAATGCACTCATACCCTCACGGCTGGAAGTCAATGATAGCTGGAACTACTGTAGACGTTTTTAGACAGTTTAATGACACACACTCTGACAGCACGGTTGACAGTCATTGGAACAGGTTGACACAGTAAATCATTGGATACTTGACAAATGGATGGCAACATCAATTTGGCAATCTCATAGCATGTAAATATAATTGAACGATAGTAGCAAATATATAGTTCTGATTGTCTATCGTCTCATATCTCCACTGACTAATCGCATCAGTTTGAGTTAACAATAATAATGGTCATCACAATGCTCCCTTACAGACCCTCTGCTGACTACGTCTTTCAGGCTAAGTCTTTTAGGCTCTAACTTCAACAGGGTCTTTTTTTTTTTAAGGTTGACAATCTCAAATAACAAAGAGTGGACTTCATACAATGTAGGTCTTGGTATCGCCATCAGGTAATAAGATATATCTGTTCTCTGACTGACGATTCAAACAGACCAACAGTTGGGTTCAAAATGGCGCTGGTCCCAGTGAGCGGCGTTCATCCAAAAAGATCTCCTCACTACAAATGAAAGCTCCGTTCATTTGCTCAACTAATATCTTGGGTTTTCCATACCCGTAAGAAATGTTACATATGTCCACTCATAGTGCTGCTAGTACAGGAATTGTCTACATACGATCCATCAAATTTATAAAGATGATATAACATCTATGATGTCGTTAGGCCTAGGTAAAGTTTTTTAGAAAATGTTCCTTCTTTACCTTAAGTTCAGAAAATACTAGTAACTAGCACACGCCATTCCCTCGGCGTAAAGTATATATATTCTGGGAGAAGTATCGACCATCATGGTCTACTAAGAGAAACTCCTCTTTTCCCCAGAATCAATCACAATGACGAAAAACTTCGGACTCCCTTTTGTCCGACAGCCTTCAAGATTCGTCCATCCTCACGGAAGAGCCAACGACGACTAATCGTCTCATTGGGCATGCGCTAATGTTAACCTTTCAACTATATTCAAGTGGGGCGACTACATATTTACTTTCACTCGAAGCAAAAAATGAGTATTCGCCCTTTGACTAGAGTTCTAATCTTAGACCCAAAAATATTATCACCAAATATTTCTAAACATAACAAGTATACAAACAAATAAATATCTTCCTATATATATATATATATATATATATATATATATATATATATATATATATATATATATATATATATATATATATATATATATATATATATATATATATATATATATTCGTTGCCACCAGTAATCTGTTGGTAACAGACTACCGCAACCCCCGGGGAAAAAAATGAAATTTTCTTTTCATCTGAGAGCAACATACAATAGGCTCACAACGCACGAATAATGCGCAGATGACTAATAAGAGCTATTTATAATGTCAAATTAAGGTAAAGTCGAAGCATAGATCGACTTGTGAGAATATATCTCAACCTCTCAGAGAAAGCATTTCTCTTAAGCATAAATATTTCCAGGGAGGTGCCACCAACGTATACCACAATGCTGGCAATGACACAATGCATATAACAATTTCATATTTAAGCACTATAAGTAAATGATTGACAAAGAAGAAAAATCATCAAAGAACAGTGGTGAATATATATCAATGAACGTAGTGATAGTAGTGATACAATCATTATATTACAAATTACAATGTGTATCTATCTTGATATAGAAAAGAACTATTATAGACTTAGATGTGTTAAGAAGTCCAAGACCCAACAGTTAGGTGGAATCATGTGGGCATCTACCGTCACAACGAGATCTATCACTATCTCTATTAAGACCATTGCTCTCATTTGAACTCCAATTAGCATAGTTGCTATTGTTATCTTCTCTTTGCTCAAAATATCTCCTCAATGCATTTTGTTGTCTGCAAGCAAAACTATTATAAGGTTGGTATCCTCTATCAAAGTTCCTATAGTTACTGGGACCAAAAAGTTGAGCACCATCAAATTGCCTCCAGTTCTTTGAAGAAGAACCATTACGTGAAAAAGGAAGATTACCACGTGATGAACGCCCTTGGCGCTGTTCATAATCACGCCTATCTTTCCTAGCAAAATTGTTGTTATTTTTGCCTGTGGCAATGTGCTTAACAGATGGATCATACTGCTTGGGCTGAGTATGACCAGTAACCGGAATGGTAGACTTTTTTTTGTTTAGCATAAAATGATTACCATTCTGGGAATGAGTACTAATGGGTTTGTTTTCTGATGCCATCTTATCAGGACTGACTATTACAGTCGGATTACTTTTGTTGGCTTGACGCCAACTCCCATTAGAGGCGGTCTTGTTATCACATGGGAAACCATATTTGCCACGAAAAGATTTGTTCATATATTGCTAAGAGTTACCATGAGCATTGAGTGCATGTGGCTGGCCCTTTGCATTTGTAGCATATTGATCATCAGTCTTATGTCCAAATCTATTCACCTTGGTAGCAAAAAACATTTTATTGTTCAAAACAATATCTAACAAACCATCAATTCTGTTGCGAAGTTTTGCAATTTCTACTTCTGCAACAGCTTTCTCTCTAGAAACCGCTTTATGAATTTTCTTGTTGGTTTTAACTTCCCTGTAATAATCCAACCTTGTGTCATGTAACTGAGAAGCTAAAGTCTTCTCCTTAGCAATACTATCTTTAAGATCTTCTCTAAATTTTGTCACCTGAGATGTAGTTTCTGAAACTTTAGCTCTTTCCTGAACAAGTTCAAGTTTCAGTGCTTCCATAGCACTATGATGACTAGATATTAATTCCTCAACTTTCTTATCCTTTTCTTTATTCGCTGAGCTCATCTCATCTTCTAGTTCCTTTTTCTCCATGAGTAATTTTTCAATATCTTTTTGTTTTTCCTTAGTTACTTTCTCCTGTTGACATAGAAGATTTCTGAGTTCTTGATTATCCTCAGGACCCTGAACCTGAGCGGCATGTGCCCTCAACTGTTTCAATTCTAGTTGAAGTGCCTTAACCTCAATATAATGGCTATTCTTAAACTCATACATTTCCCTTGAAGATTCCGTATTCTTTTCTTCAAGTTGGCGACTGAGCATCGTAATATTACTCGCAAAAATAGTAAGTGTTTCATTATGGGCCTTTTCACGTTCCTGGGCTTCAACTTTTAATTTCTTACACACGTTTTCCATTCTTTCAGCTTTTGTAAGTTGAGATTGCCCTAATTTACTCTCATGAGGAATAGCCAATGTTTCTATTATCTTCCACAGTAGTTTTAAATCAAGCGTGGAAGAGTTCACCTTATTTACCTGATTACCCAACATCTCTTTTAATGAGGTCACTTCATTCTCTAACTCTTTCTTCTGACTAAGAGAAGAGTCATAGACTTTCTTATTATCTTCTATCAACATCATCATTTTATCCTTTAATATTGTATTTTCAGAATTCACTGCTGATAACTTATCAGTAAGAGCTTTCTTATCACTTTGAAGCTCATTTATTGTTTCCTTTAATGCATCCAACTCCAAAGCTAAGAGTTTTACTTCATGTTCCCTCTTTGCTTTTCTCTCCTCGGCTTCCCTGTCTAGCTGCATTTGCTTCTTTTTTTCTTCAGATTCTCTTTGTAATTTTTTTTCAGCTTCTCTGTCTAATCTTTTCTCCTCAGCCTGTTTTTCTAATATTTTCTCCTTAGCTTCTCTTTGTAATCTCTTTTGTTCAGCTTCTCTAATTTGTTTTTCCATTTCCATTTTACCTTTTACGTATTCTCGTAATTCCTCAGCAGGCATACGCGAGGAACACGCCTGTTCAATGTAGTAATCCAAGAATTCGTTTACTTCCTCATTAATCATTCCAAAGGATTTTCCCTGTTCAATGTAGGAATCTAAGAATTCTTCTATTTCCTTAGTAGTCATACGAAAGTATTCCTTTTCGACCCAAAAATACAAACTAGACATTATGTCTGATAATCTGAGATCAGTAACCTGAAATAATAATATAATTTATTTCAAAGTAAATGATAGCAAGTTTTAATAAACTTGACTAACCAGCTCCCTTTATCCCAATCTCTGTGGGAAACAAGCCTTTAAATAAGGTCTTGTATAATCAACTGTGTACCTCTAATAATAGCAATTAATCATCAGTTGATTCTTTCTCATAAGTTCACTACACAGCTAGTAGTGTATGATCAAGTATATTTTATATAGCATATGTCAACCAAGAACACACACAAAGGACAATCAAGAAGGACAATACGAAAACATTCGCAGAAATCAAATAAGTTAAATAGAAAAACAGAAGAAAATAATCACAGAACCTGTGATGATAACTGCGCTGTACTAAACAAAACAAATAACGCCACAGTGTATAAATATAAAGATGTATAAAACTGAATGACAGGAAAGATGAGACCTACAATTATACAAACAAATCAAAACAAAACCAAAGAACAGAACAGAAAAAATATTACAAAAACAATGATTAGTACAGTCTTCACAGCTAACAAAAAATAGCAACAAATTGTCGCTAGCAAATTTTCAATTAAGAAAATTGCCTCCTACAGACCACTAATATAAGCCCTATGTTACTTGGGAAATCTTATATTAGTCCCCTCACCAACCGCCTACAGAAATATTCATAAATATCACATATATACATGTAAACATAAATACATATAGCATAAATACATATGTAATATAATGTAATGTGTTGCAGAGAAATGTGTTGCAAATAAGGCTCAGTTTTACAGAATTATGGTACAGTTTCTAATCAAAATAAACTGCTACTTTTAATAAATAATCACTACTGGCCAAAACTATTACAAAGTTCAACAATGAGCAGTGCAGGAAAATCCCCCGTTGATAAGTAGGACTTCTCAATTCGGTTGCACTGTATCTCTTGCAAACACAGTCAAATATTCAATCTAACACTGATGTGTACTGGTGTCTGTTCTTATCGAGCAAAATGTCAACAAGCGCTGACCTAGTTACTGCATACGCTGACAGGACAGGTCATGCTGACATCGACTGTAGAGTTGTACTGCTGTAAGGTGTACGTGTGTCATAACAGGCCACAGGAAACGGTCTGGTATCAGTAGCTGACTTCCATGTGGTGTCTACTGTGCTGGATAACCCAGAAAGCTGGCCTACCACATTGATAAAGAGGCTTTTTCTTGAGGATCGCTTTCATACACCACATTGATAAGTCGTTTTTCTGGCCATCACATAGATAAGTGTATGTTTCACACCGTTGATAAATGTCATTCTTTATGTATTAGTGAGGGAATGAATGTTTGTATGTACTTGTCTGCTTGATGAGAGTAAGTGGTCAACTCAAACCTAAACACAGTGTAGGTTAACAGGTCGCCGTGTCCGGAACGTGTTGAGGCCCTGGCAAGGGATGTTGACGTTAAGTGTGAGTATGAATGTCAGTAACGCGAATGGGATGAATGGTTCTGTGGAGTTGACAAGTTGGTAACAATGCACTCATACCCTCACGGCTGGAAGTCAATGATAGCTGGAACTACTGTAGACGTTTTTAGACAGTTTAATGACACACACTCTGACAGCACGGTTGGCAGTCATTGGAACAGGTTGACACAGTAAATCATTGGATACTTGACAAATGGATGGCAACATCAATTTGGCAATCTCATAGCATGTAAATATAATTGAACGATAGTAGCAAATATATAGTTCTGATTGTCTATCGTCTCATATCTCCACTGACTAATCGCATCAGTTTGAGTTAACAATAATAATGGTCATCACAATGTTCTCTTACAGACCCTCTGCTGACTACGTCTTTCAGGCTAAGTCTTTTAGGCTCTAACTTCAACAGGGTCTTTTTTTAAGGTTGACAATCTCAAATAACAAAGAGTGGACTTCATACAATGTAGGTCTTGGTATCGCCATCAGGTAATAAGATATATCTGTTCTCTGACTGACGATTCAAACAGACCAACAGTGGGGTTCAAAATGGCGCTGGTCCCAGTGAGCGGCGTTCATCCAAAAAGATCTCCTCACTACAAGTGAAAGCTCCGTTTATTTGCTCAACTAATATCTTGGGTTTTCCATACCCGTAAGAAATGTTACATATGTCCACTCATAGTGCTGCTAGTACAGGAATCGTCTACATACGATCCATCAAATATATAAAGATGATATAACATCTATGATGTCGTTAGGCCTAGGTAAAGTTTTTTAGAAAATGTTCCTTCTTTACCTTAAGTTCAGAAAATACTAGTAACTAGCACACGCCATTCCCTTGGCGTAAAGTATATATATTCTGGGAGAAGTATCGACCATCATGGTCTACTAAGAGAAACTCCTCTTTTCCCCAGAATCAATCACAATGACGAAAAACTTCGGACTCCCTTTTGTCCGACAGCCTTCAAGATTCGTCCATCCTCACGGAAGAGCCAACGACGACTAATCGTCTCATTGGGCATGCCCTAATGTTAACCTTTCAACTATATTCAAGTGGGGCGACTACATATTTACTTTCACTCGAAGCAAAAAATATTATCACCAAATATTTCCAAACATAACAAGTATACAAATAAATAAATATCTTCCTATATATATATATATATATATATATATATATATATATATATATATATATATATATATATATATATATATATATATATATATATATATATATATATATATATATATATATATATATATATATATATATATATATATATATATATATTCATTGCCACCAGTAATCTGTTGGTAACACTATCTTTTCAGATATCCTCTCAACTGGTCAGTGATTACAACGCTGAAAAGTCAAAGTAATGCTGAACTGAATGATCTAAGAGGAACACTTCACAGACTATGTCAGTAATACAAAAGAGTCGTGATACAGTTGATTCCTTCTCACTGCAACATCCCTGGAAATGAAGAGGCTGACAGATTGGCAAAGGAAGGGGGAAACTTACTTCCCGACATTACCCAGCGCCCGTTATTGTTGAATTATCATCCCTAGCTTTCACTTACACCGACATTACGCAGCGCCCGTTATTGTTGAATTATCACCCCTAGCTTTCACTTACACCGACATTACCCAGCGCCCGTTATTGTTGAATTATCAAACCTAGGTTTCACTTACACCGACATTACCCAGCGCCCGTTATTGTTGAATTATCACCCCTAGCTTTCACTTACACCGACATTACCCAGCGCCCTTTATTGTTGAATTATCACCCCTAGCTAAACTTACACCAACATTATCCAGCGCCCGTTATTGTTGAATTATCACCCCTAGCTTTCACTTATATTGACATCATCCAGCGCCCGTTATTGTTGAATCATTATCCCTAGCTTTCACTTACACCGACATTACCCAGCGCCCGTTATTTTTTAATTATCACCCCTAGCTTTCACTTACACCGACATTACCCAGCGCCCGTTATTGTTGAATTATCACCTCTAGCTTTCACTTACACCGACATTACCCAGCGCCCGTTATTGTTAAATTATCACCCCAAGTCACTTACACCGACATTACCCAGCGCCCGTTATTGTTGAATAACACCCCTAGCTTTCACTTACACCGACATTACCCAGCGCCCGTTATTGTTAAATTATCACCCCTAGTCACTTACACCGACATTACCCAGCGCCCGTTATTGTTGAATTAACACCCCTAGCTTTCACTTACATTGACATTATCCATCGCCCGTTATTGCCAGCTTATCACCAGTTTTCCTTTTTTTATCAATGCACGTAAATCGTTGCCTTCTGGGAGATACCAAGCATTTTTTCTGTTTTAATTGTCGTACCTTTCGGCTGCCAGTGGAGCACCGGTCTTCAACAAGAACAAGTCAAGCATATCGTAACCGGCGCTGTTCGATCAATATCTTTCCATGTCCTTTCTTTCCCGTACACATCAATGTCTATTCCACCTCTGTACGCATGGGTTGTTTTTTTTTTAGGAAAGGAAATGTTTGTTTGTTTGTTTTGGAAAAGAAGGGTGGGTGGAAAGGGCGGGGGGGGGGGGGGGGGGGTTATCAGCAGTCCATACTCTTGTTGTCTTTCTCTGGACTGATATATATTTTTCCTTAAAACAGGGGTCTTCTTCCGTCTTGAATGGCTGAGTTTGAATTCTCCGATTTACTTTCTTTGAATGGCTTCTTCACGTCTGTAGATTTTTTTTTTTTTTTTTTTTAATTTAGTAAGTTTATAAAGGTTGAAAGATTTTTACTATACAATCACATTTAATTTGTTTCTATACATTTTCTGAGCCCATAACTCTTATATGAAATCTTCTTGCCGCGTGTAATTTCAAGCAGTAACTTTTAAATGTTTGCTTGTAGATCGATTATAAGTGACTAAGCATAATTTTACACAGATAATATAGTTACGTTAAAATTAGCACCCTTAACATTTAATACAAAACATATAAAGAGGAATTTAGAGGATTTACAGTAAACTATCCCCGACATGAGGACCAAAAATGTTTTTCTCAGCGAAAACAATACAAATAATATCTTCTTCTTCTAGTACCATGCCAGCTTTCGTAGGTGATCATGTCTCTTCACAACTTGCTATCCCCAATGCTGTTTATCAATTATGATGTTTACTTCTTCCCGTGCCACGATGTCAAACTGTCCCGTAACTTCTTTCTTTATTCGTCTTTTTTATCGTTTTCCTTCAATGTTTCCACTTGTCACAAAATGTTTCAGCTTTCCTCTGCTCGTAACATTGCTTACAGAGAGTGAATGATTCCTTCTATCATGGGTTAAAACGATTTTCTTGCTTGTTTACTTATTGTTCATGACTGACGTCCATTCGTCAGAATTGCAATGTCAGAAGCATAAAATAGTGTTTCTTTTATTGAGCGATTCTTTTTCTGGTCTATTCTACTTTTCACCTCTGAGATACATCATTCAAATGATGTTATTAACATGCTTAGATACCCGAGTCTATTAACTTGCATCAAAACAGTCCCATTTATTTTGATTAGGTAATGTTTCTGAACCCCGCACTTGAAAACTGGTGTTTTTTGTGTGCAATGGATTCTCGGTTCAACCCCATGTGGGTTATATTTTGGGTATATAGTGTTCATCATTACATATAGTGTATTACTTTGTTGTTTTTCTTGTGTGTTGGCTCTTCCTGGCTGTAATTTATCTGACGTTTGTTGTGGCAATGTTAGTAGTATAGTATGTTGTTTACGGTTAGATTTCAGGCGGTGGCACATAACTTTTATATAGCAAAATACTCCGATCGATGCAGGCGTTAGATTTTCAGGCGTGTGGCACATGACTTTTTATGTAAGGAAATGTGGTGGCGCGTTGTGGTGGCGCGGCAGGTGGTGGCGGGTTGGGGTGGCTCGTGACTTTTATATAAGGAAAATGTGGTGGCGCGCTGTGGTGGCGCGTGACTTTTTATATAAGGAAATGTGGTGGTGGAGCGTGGAGGAGGAGAGGTCTTGTTATATAGTAATATATAAGTTCAATAATGTCCTGGTAGTATGTTGTGTGTTGATTATTTTACAAACAGGGTGGTTTGGGATGTCAGGTATTGGTAGTACCTCTGGTGAAGGAGCTGTCATGCCCTTTTCAGGGCAGCTCGGCCACCTTTGGTCCAAACCTGGCATCCAGCTCTGACCTGTGGCTCCTCGTAGCTGTCAGCATGCGACAGCGGCCACCCCCCGGGCAACGGCTTTGACAGGCTGGCTAAACTAGGTGAGGGTAGCCGACTGGTTATAAACCTTTGGTGAGTTAGCGTCTGCCTACCCATGCATGCGAAGACTGGATTCGATAGACTGCGTGGAAGAAACCACCTATTGGTTCAACGGGCATGACGGCGATTACCAGCAACGCGCTGTGGAGCGTAAGGAGCACGGCGAGGCACGTAGAAAGCCCTGGTCATCCACTGCACCTGACTACATCTCCAGTCGTCTTGACTTGTCTTGCCACTGGATTCAGATGGACCCAGGCGAGAGAGTGAGGTCGACGAATTGCGCAACTCTTCCTCACTTTAATCCAAATCACTGCGCAAGTCACTCTTTCATCCATTCATCCATCCACTCACAACAAGTCCTGTGGCGATGGGCGAGCGGCGAAGCGGCAGGCGTGGGTACGCTGGCAGTCGTAGTCGCAGACCTACACACAGGCGGCTCAGGCCATATGGTCGTCTTCCATTGATCGGAGCAGCAGTGGGATTCGGCAGCCCCCTGAGTGTCTGAGCAGCCCTCTTTAGGAAAGCACTGCTCACCTCCATGGCATGAGGAAGGGGCTAGAAAAGGTGCCCTAAACATTGCCTGCTCAACCATTACCTAACCAGCTTACCGGGGTTGGTGGGTACCCTACTTCAGCGGGCGACACATAAGAAAAAGAAAGGACAGATTTCCCCTCCTCATTCTAGGCGCATGGAATGTGCGCACTCTCCTTGACAAAGACTTTAACGCAAACAGACCTGAGAGGCGAACTGCCCTGATTGGGAGAGAACTGGCCAGATACAACATTGACATAGCAGCACTGAGTGAAACCCGACTTGCAGGTGAGGGCCAGCTTTGCGAAAAGGGTGCAGGTTACACATTCTATTGGAGCGGAAGAGGAACTGAAGAAAGACGAGAAGCAGGGGTTGGATTTGCAATCAAAACAGCACTTGTTGGCAAGTTAGCGGGGCCCCCAAAGGGAATAAATGACCGACTCATGACAGTCAAGATCCCCCTGCTTTATGGAAGAAAACATGTCACCATCATTAGCGCGTAAGCACCAACTATGACAAACCAGGATGACGTCAAGGATAAGTTTTATGAAGAACTACATGCAGTCATTGCATCAGTTCCTAAAGCAGATAGGCTCATAATTCTTGGTGACTTTAATGCAAGAGTAGGCTCAGATAACATCTCTTGGAATGGCACTATTGGAAAGTACGGCGTGGGCCCCTGTAACAGCAATGGACTTCTCCTCCAGACTTGCGCAGAACTTGACCTCCTTGTCACCAACACCATTTTTCGACTTCCTACCCGCAACAGGACCTCCTGGATGCACCCTCGCTCAAAGCATTGGCACTTAATTGACTATGTAATTGTTAGGAAGAAGGACAGGCAAGATGTCCGGGTGACCAAGTCTATGTGTGGTGCTGAATGCTGGACTGATCATCGCCTCATTGTGTCTAAACTTAAAATTCGTATCCAACCAGCCAGGCGCCATCAGGGGAAGAAAACTCATAAAAGGCTGGATGTCACCAAACTAAAGAAGACAAAAATCAAACAGTCATTTACTGACACCCTAGAAGACCGTCTCAAATCTATCTCATTAGACGGCCAAAGTGTGGAAACAAATTGGGCAGCCCTAAGTGAGCAGATCTACAACACTGCTACAGAGGTCCTGGGTCCCGCCATCAAGAAACAAAATGACTGGTTTGATGAGAACTCAGATGATATAAAGAAGATGTTGGCGGAGAAACACCATCTCCATAAAGCATATTTAAATGATCCAAAATCTACATCAAAGAAAGACGCTTTCAACAACATGCGTAGAATCGTCCAACATAAACTACGCCAGATGCGGGATTCATGGCTGAGTAATAAAGCAGATAAGCTCCAAAACTTTGCTGACAGCCATGACTTGAAGAGTTTTTACCATGCACTCAAAGCGGTCTATGGTCCAACATCATCAGGATCATTTCCCCTCCTTAATGCAGATGGAAAAATATTAATTACAGACAAGGAAAAAATTCTCCAACGCTGGGTCGAACACTTTAATAATATTCTGAACCAGCCATCATCTATTAACGACGAAGCCATCATCCGCCTGCCCCAAATTCCTATAAATGAAGCACTAGATGATATACCAACTCTGGAGGAATCTCAAAAAGCGATTCGTCAACTTTCTAATGGAAAGGCCCCTGGCTCCGATTCAATTCCTGTTGAGGTTTATAAAGATGGTGGTACAGTTCTGATAGAGAAACTTCACATGATCTTCCAGCAAATGTTGCAGAGTGAAACCATCCCACACGATCTCAAAGATGCGTCAATTATACATCTATATAAACGTAAAGGTAATCGCCAAGACTGTAACAATCATCGAGGCATCTCTCTTTTATCAATCGCTGGGAAGATATTCGCCAGAATCCTTCTGAATCGCCTTACGGCTCATCTTGACAAAGGTCTTTTACCTGAAAGTCAGTGTGGATTCCGGAAAGAACGTGGAACCACCGATATGGTGTTCGCTGCAAGACAGCTACAAGAAAAATACCAAGAACAGCACTGTGACCTGTACACAGCTTTCATCGACTTGACAAAGCCGTTCGACACGGTCAGTAGAGAGGGTCTATGGAAGATCATGGCAAAATACGGCTGCCCAAAGAAATTTATCTCAGTAGTGCAGCAACTGCATGATGGAATGCAGGCTAGAGTCCAGGAAAACGGTGAGCTGTCGGAGCCTTTCCCCGTCTTAAACGGAGTTAAACAAGGGTGTGTACTTGCACCGACTCTGTTCAGTATCATGTTTTCTGCTATGCTGACTGATGCTTTCAGAGACGAGGACACAGGAATCGACATCAGATATCGTATTGATGGAAAATTGTTTAACCTTGGGAGGCTTCAAGCAAAAACCAAGGTCAAATCACACACCATCAGAGATCTTCTGTTTGCTGACGATTGTGCCCTTAGTGCTGGCTCAGAGGCTGATCTGCAGCACAGCGTGGATAGATTCTCCGAAGCCTGTGCCAACTTTGGGCTTACCATCAACACGGAGAAAACAGAAATCATGTACCAACCAGCTCCTGGCACAGTTTATACTGAGCCAATCATCAAGGTAAATGGTGAGAAACTGAATGTTGTGAACAGATTCACATACCTTGGTAGCACACTTTCCCAGAACGTCGTCATTGATGATGAGGTAAACACCAGGATCTCCAAAGCCAGCAGCACATTTGGCAGACTATACACCAACGTTTGGCATCGAAGTGGCATTAATCTACAGACAAAGCTGAAGGTGTACAGAGCTGCGGTGCTTCCAGTGCTGCTTTATGCATGCGAAACATGGACTGTATACAGGCGTCACGTAAAGAAGATAAACCACTTTTATACAGTATGTCTCAGGAAGATAATGAACATCAGATGGCAAGACAAGATCCCAGATACCGCCGTTCTTGACAGAGCTGGTATCCCTAGCATCCATACTATTCTGATGCAGTCACAGATTCGCTGGGCAGGGCATGTAGTCCGCATGCCAGACCATCGACTGCCAAAGATACTCTTTTATGGTGAAATGCAGAAGGTTAAACGCTCCCATGGTGGCCAAAAGAAGCGCTTCAAAGACACGTTAAAGACGTCATTGAAAACTTTTGACATAAACCCAGACATATGGGAAGCTGCTGCGCAAGACCGAACTGCTTGGCGCACATCTCTTCGTAAAGGTGCAGCGGCATGCGAATCATCCAGAAGAGCAGCAGCGGAACAGCGGAGACAAGCTAGAAAAGACCGTGAAATAAAACCTTCACATGAAGCAAACATTTCCTGCTCACACTGTCCAAGATCTTTCAAGGCCCGCAGCGGGCTCATCAGTCACCTTCGTACCCATAGAGCAATCTAACATATTCCTAATAATTGGATGAACAGAGTGGTCTTCATCACCCGTGATGGACGAACAACATTTTACAAACAGTTATACGTACATATTACAGACAGGTAGACAATATTTATATTACAACAGTTAGACGTATATTTACAAGAAAGCCACATGTTGTCCGATTAAAACGAGATATCTCAAGAGGCAATAGCTTTTGTAAGTAATGAGAACGACTAAAGTATCTGTTTAGAAACTAACACAGATAACCTACCCGAAGTGAAATACGAGAAATATTTTCGACCGAAGTTGCTTGAAGGAATAGCCAATCAGCGCAAAGTCACGGATTCACGCAAGATGGCCGACCAAGCGCATAAATACGCAGGTGGTTGGAAATGAAGAGACACACGCGAACTGAAAGAATGCAGAGGACAAAAGGAGAGAGCTAGGCACGTATTCCTTCACCATTGAGTATTTGTGCTGGCCTGCCTTTGCCAGAAGTAGTCCTGTTAGTATTTCCGAAAAAGACCAGAGGGTTTCGGTCATACATATAGACGTAAGCCAGAAGTGAGAACCCAAGTGTTATCCTGCATAGCGACACGGAGCACTACAGCTGGTCTACCTGGTTGTGCTGGTATCCCTACTACATGGGAAGATCAGCAGAGGAAGATAAGATAATCATTATAAATAAATTGATTTTAATTGTAACTTGAATTTTGTTAATTTCATAAAGTTACTATTGAGTTCAATTTGAATTTCATTGTTATTTAAAGCATAAGATAGTTATTACGAGAAGACACTCTAGGCTCTTGATCTTCTTATTACCACCGGACCAGGGGTCTTTACTGTCTGACTATCCTTTGTGCTATTATTCACCAGTACTCATTTCTGACACTGGGGTATATCGGGTAGTTCATTATTCTTTGTAGAACTATCATCAACTGTCATCAAGTCAACAACTCTATATACCATCTCGTTACAGTGTGTTTGTATAAATATATATATATATATATAGAGAGAGAGAGAGAGAGAGAGAGAGAGAGAGAGAGAGAGAGGCCAATTTCAACCATTTTAAGAAAAAACCAACACGCACGTGATTTTTACCACTCGTTGTTAAACTCGATCGATGGTCTGCGCTCGCGAGGAAAACATTATCAAATGTAATCGATGAATGAGTCATACTGTTTGTAGTCGGTTAGGGTGGGTGACGTCAGCGCTAAATATAGACTATCGGAAACTGGCCTCGACATTGTCCCGCTTGCAACCTGTAACACTAAGGAGTCTCTAGTTGGCGCCATAATCTAGTCTGCCTGTGACATATATCTCTACGGTTGTGTTCAATAAAACTGTCTATTTGGCCTTATCCAACCTGGCCTTTGATATTATTTTTTATGTTGGAAACCTCGACTGTGTACGGGTCATTTACATAACACTAGATGGACATTGGGGTGAGTAGATTTTATTACTCGATGCTAGACCTAGTCAAGTCTCTAAAACTTCACTCCCACTTCTCGCTGCTGGCTCTGGTCATGTCTCTAACACTTCACTCCCACCTCTCGATGCTAGACATAGTATAGTTTCTAACACTCCCCTTCCACATCTAGTTGCTGGCCCTAGTGTAGTGACGTCTCTGACACTTCACTCCCACCTCTAGATGTTATAACTGTTTGTAAAATATATATTGTAATATGTATGTATAACTGTTGTATAAATAAACAACACATAACACAATACAATACAACACACCGCAACACAAACCACACACACGCACACACACACTCACAGACGCACAACCATGCACGCGAACACTCACACACACAGACACTCATGGTCATACTTTACTGAAGAGGTGGTGTGATAACGACAGACACTAGCGCTCATACCTCGTTGAAGGTAGTTTCCATTGTTCCCACCAACTGGGTGTACATGACAAGAAGTGATGAAATGCTTAAACCGTTGGAGAGCGGGCTGAAGACCGCAACTGTAAGTTTTTACCGAGGTCAGCCTTTGTTACACGTGCGAAAATACTTTGGTGAGTCATATCTAAAGTTTCCTACTAAAACCGGTTGTCACAGTTCTATCACCCCACGTGTACATTTCTATCTCCTCACAGGCACATTTCTATCACCTCACGGGTACATTTCTATCACCTCACGGGTGCATTTCTATCACCTCACTGGCACATTTCTATCACCTCACGGGCACATTTCTATCACCTCACGACATTTCTATCACCTCACGGGTGCATTTCTATCACCTCACCGGCACATTTCTATCACCTCACGGGCACATTTCTATCACCTCACGGGTACATTTCGATCACCTCACAGGCACATTTCTATCACCTCATGGGTACATTTCTATCACCTCATGGGTACATTTCTATCACCTCACGAACACATTTCTATCACCTCACGGTCACATTTCTATCATCTCACGTTATAACCAGTGGACCATCAAAAACCGTCTGAGACCAAGACCAACCTTCTGAAAAAAATCAACCGTTGAAAGCATACCACGTCAAGCTCACCACCAAAAAAACAAATGTTGCTTTTTATATCTCTGTATTTGTGTTACTTGTTGTTTGTAACAAGATTACAACACATCCCCATGTCTCTAACACCCTAGTATAATGACTCCCTTCACTCCCACATCTCGACGTTGGATCTGGTCATGTCTCTAACACTTGCGGCGCACACAAATTTTTTCACATCAACAACGCGTCAACGATCGATTAGTTTTTCAACTAATCAACTCTCTGTTAGCGTGCAACACCTCACAGGCACATTTCTGTGCCCTCACGGGCAATTTCTATCACCTCACGGGCACTCATATAATTGCGTTCACCTTTTGCGCTCCTCTGTTTGTACATTGTCACAAAAAAGAAGGAAAAACGATGTTTACAATAATTGAGATAGTTATTTTGTTGGAGTCTTAGGTGGAAACGGAAAAATTAGTTACGCATAAACTATGGTGGGCTATCGAACTGT
>JAMPIV010019188.1:0-75000 GCA_024509875.1 Oreohelix idahoensis | reverse complement strand
GAACGTCTGTTCCCAGCTGAACTGTCACCCAGCACCAACGGTGTAAGAACGTCTGGCTGTTAACGGGTCATGTCAACAACATCCGGGTCGTGCGGTCATCGCACATTACCACACAAAGCCGATATAGCAGAAACGAAGCTGGCGTTCCGTTCTAAACTTTAACAGTTCCTCCCCAGCAATTAAGAGTTAGGATAGGGTTCCCATTCGTCCCGTTTTTTTCCGGGACAGTCCCGTTTTTTTTTATAAAATGGCTCGGTGTCCCGAATTTATTCCAAATGTCCCGCTTTTTAAGGGTACTTCCTGAAAAAAAAAATATCTTTGGGTAACGGATTTTATTACGTGTTTTAGTAGTGTTACTTTATCAGTTTCCGGTTACAGTGGACCTTCGGTTTGAATCTCGAACAAAAATTCGAAAGTCGACCAAAACAGTGTTCAGTGAGCATCTACCAAATGATTTAATGCGTATTAGCATTATTATACAGTATTTTTATCGTTTTTCATCCGCATAATGACGAAACGTAAGTGCAGTATAAATGATAACATTACAAGATAATTTCCCTTCATTAAAGGTGTAGATGAAAATGTGGAATGTACTTTATTATGCTAGCCTGACATTGCGTGAAATTTTGTACAGAGACATTGTCACCTCGCCATTTCAGGTCGCCGATTTCGGAGGTACCCATTGCAGCTGGGTCGGCTCAGGAGCCGCCAGTCCCTGGACGACGACATTCCTTCAAATGTACTCGCCAGGTCTCGAGTTAAAACGAAAAAAAAAATAAAATGCCGTCGCCCGGGTTTGATCAGTAAGAGGCGGTTTGTAACCACTACGCTAGCGCGGCTCCCAAAGGTGTAGATGAAAATGTGGAATGTACTTTATGCAGCTCTAAATTTTGCATTTCACATGGTGGTCGGTCAGACGTAACGTGAAAACGAAAAAAACATAAAGGTGCTGTTGAAAGTAAGGCTTCCAACAGCAGTACCGGTATAAGTCATTTCTTAAATGCGAAAACCCAGAGTGAAAAGGAAATGGAAAAACAGTTATCATTGGCAGCACAGGAAGCAAGCTTCGCTTATCACACGGCGGTGCATAACCACAGCTTTAAGTCCATGGACTGCACAACACCCATCGTGAAAAAACTGTTCAACGATAAAGTGGAAGTTGTGTTAGTTAATGTGTGTATTTTTATAAAGTATCTTATTTTAATTGAAACATATAATATATAATAGATTTATTTGTGCTTTACCTTAATTTTTAACATGTCCCGTTTTTTTACAAAATGTCCCGGGTTTTTTAGGTAAAAATTTGGAAATGTCCCGGTTTTTAAACTAAACATTATGGGAACCCTAAGCTAGGATCGAATCTGACAACTGGTTTTCGTTGTCTTTGAGATCTTCATGGAGGTACTGCAGCATCCACCACACTTCTGTCTTCTATAACAGACTCTGGGGCGTCAAGCTGTAGATCAGGTGCTGCTTTGGTAACTTGATCCATGATGGCTTTGTTGAGTAAAAAGTCATCATAGCTATCGTCGTAGGGTGGTCTGATCTTCATGAGACTTCCCGGTCTTAACTGGTTCTGATGCTTCCGTACATTCATGTTGTTACTTAGATGAACTGTATACATCATACGACCGATAGTTCTTATAATGTGACCATGCACCTAAGGATCACGATTTGAGGAATAGTTCCTTACCCACACAGGGTCTCCAATTCTGAATCTTGATCCTTTAACTCCAGCTGTTTCACTTCTTCGTTCTTGCTGAGGCATTAGCAATGACAATTGTGTTCTTGGCTGACGGCCATGTAACAACTCGGCAGGAGACTTGCCAGTCAAAGAATTTGGTGTTGTCCTGTAAGCGAACAGTAGTTCATCCAGAGCTCGATGCGGTCATCGAACATTACCGCACAAAGCCGATATAGCAGGAACGAAGCTGGCGTTCCGTTCTAAACTTTAACAGTATCCATAAGAGATTTCCGAAGTCAAGAACAATGCTGCATTGGCAGGGCAACTGTTAACTTATATCGGATCCGCCGCCTTTTATGAAGAATTAAGCAATGGTGTTTAGCCCGTTCAAGCCCCCAGCTGGTGTAAATCCAGCGAAATTCCATATAAATATTTGCTCTATAGATGTGAATATATGTCTAGATGTGCATATATATATATATATATATATATATATATATATATATATATATATATATATATATATATATATATATATATATATATATATATATATATATAATAATGATATATATATATATATATATATATATATATATATATATTATATATATATCACGGCTGTTTGCGAGCGATCTTTTAGTTATTTCCCCTTTTTCCCCCCGACCGCGCTATTTATAGCCCACTTGACAGAGGTCACGTGGTCAGCTTCCTAATGGGAAAAACATGTGGCGATGTTTACTTTTGATAGGGCTTAATTAATGCTTTTAGGCTACTTTTTTATTATAAATACCGGCTTTAATTTTGCGTAAAGCTAGACTAGAAATGTTAGAGTAAATTTTAGAACAAGAACAAACATTTTATCACAATTAGAACAGAAGATATAATAGTCTGAAATAGTGTAAAATTTACGTGTTTTTTTATATTTTGTTATGGTTTGTTTATAATGCAATTTTCACTAAATCGGTCACAATCAACATGCATAACAAATTACAGAAATCAAAAGTAGAAAACCTGCAGAAAATGGATATCAAAGTTTTGTTTTGGTTTCATGCGTCAAACATTAATTATTGAAAGTTTAAATTGCAAGTCCACATTTATTACACACCCAATTGTCCCCAAAACATGTTTGAATTGCTTTTATGCTACTGTATTATTATAAATACCGGCTTTAATTTTGCGTAAAGCTAGATTAGAAATGTTAGAGTAAATTTTAGAACAAGAACAAACATTTTATCACAATTAGAACAGAAGATATAATAGTCTGAAATAGTGTAAAATTTACGGTTTTTTTTTTTTATTTTGTTATGGTTTGTTTCTAATTCAATTTACACTAAAACGGTCACAATCAACATGCATAACAAATTACAGAAATCAAAAGCAGAAAACCTGCAGAAAATGGATATCAAAGTTTTGTTTTGGTTTCATGCGTCAAACATTAATTATTGAAAGTTTAAATTGCATGTCCACATTTATAACCTTAAAATAACACACCCAATTGTCCCCAGAACATGACAGCTAACAATTATCTCAATCATACATCATGAGTTCTGATCCAGTCTGCGCAATGTTTTTCTAATATGTGCTGTTTATGAATTGTCTTACTAGGGAATAGCTTTCTGAACAAAGACATATAAGTCTCTATCGATGCTGTTATTGATTCTTTACTAATTGGTTTACTGTGTGATATTTTGTTGTGTACTTTCTCAAATGCTTCTTTCAGTGAGTTGAATTGTTCTTGGGCAATAAAAGCTATGTTAGTTATATCTTGTTTGTCTGTAATTTTCAGTGTTTGTGTAATGATTGCTCTTGTAAGATCTTTATAAACTTTTTGTGTGAGATATCTGTGGCAGTGATTCCCTATAAATGCTCTGCTATTATAAGCCTGTTGTATGATTTTGTGTTTGGCTAGTACCTTGTCCATGTGTGAGCAAACTGGACCAGACTTAGTACACAGATCTTGAAACTGAAGTTTGGCCAGCGCATCTTGTGCATTTTCAAGTCTAACTTTAAAATTATCTGTCTCCTCCTTATCCTCACAAAGTTCAATACCTACCTGAAAAATTCAATTTTAGCTCCTAATTCTTCTGCCTATTTCCAGTTCCTACTAAATCTCTTCAAGTTCTTAAAAGTACTAATGTTTGCATGTATCTCTTGCGAATTCTCAAATATCTTTGCGTCTATTGTATCAGCTACCTGTTCTAGAAGTCTGTGGTGTTTCAAAACAATGCCTAATAAAATATGAAGGTAAGGAGGAGCTACATTTTCAATTTCAATCTCTAACATTGGTTTGTGTAAACAATTATGGTAATGTGCCACTTGCCTTTTATTCCCTTTCCCATATTTCATATATCTATTGTAATCTCTTATCAACATGGCCAAACTTCTTGGTTTGCAAGTTGTATGCTCTCTGGATGTCTTTGATGAATGTAGTGGTGTTGATGGTATTGTATGATGGTGATATTACTAAATGTAATTGTATGAGGCCAGCTGTGAAGGCTCCTGAGATAAAATGTAGTTGAGAATAGTCAGAAGGCCTTTCTTGCTACCACTACGACCTCACACTTAATTTTTTTTAATGAATGTGGCTACGTAAAGTGTCTAGGGTCATGATATGTAGTGTGGTGTAATAAGTTATAGATATACCCACAGAGATTTAACAAGACTAATAATATCAATAAATGTTAAAATACACTGAACTAACTCACGTGTGTAAAAATTTTTGATAGAATTATATTACATTTATTTTGTTCTGGATCAATTTTTTAGGTTGACCAGAACTTAAAAGGATTTAGAGATTATGAAAAGAAATGCATGGAATATTATATCATAAATGCAATAGTGTACATATATATGTACTATACTAGTTAGTTTTATTAAAATGTTCTAGTAGTCATCTACTTGGGAGGATAGTTAATGTTTGTGCTGTTGGGGTGGCCTCATCACACCTGTCTATATTGACTACACAGTGTCCAGAAAATGGTGGGAATTTTTATGGGGGTATTAGTAACTACAAAGCGTTGGTGAATGTCCAGCAGACCAGAGGCTCACTCATCTTGTAGTTGTAGCTCTGGTGCTGAAATCTTGTGGTCCCACCTCTCCGTGCTGGCGGGCAATAATGGAGGTCTCTGTCACAAGTACTGCACAGATACACTCGAGTAAAGTCACCAACTGAATAGACACTGCTTTGTTAACAACAGAAACTCACAGCTCTGCAATCAAAGTATGGGCCATGTGTCAAAATCTATTCTCTACCCACGTCTGGACACAACACTGACACAACAACCACATCATACAGACAGGTCAGATCTCTCTGACCAAACAGCACATTTACCATGGTGGTTTTACATCAGATAGATCCTCCCAGACTATAGATTCTGAAAAATATTTATTAGTTTTCTGCCCTAAAAAAGGATAGGTAATATGTTTCATTATTCTCAACACTTGATCTATCTTGTCTAACCCTTGCTGGAGTTTATGTATATTGTTGGTCCCTAGACCCTGACTAGGGCGGGGGGTCTAGAGCAAATCCCTACTTGTTTGTAAGGCTAGATTTCGATATGGCAGTATCAAATCACTCGAACATGAAACAATATTCAAAATATATAAGGAAATAATTTCAATCTTACCAGATTATGAATAAATAACACAGAATTGCTAGCAAAACTCAGCTGAGCTGCTGGCTATAGTATGGCGTCCCTAAACTTCTTTCACTTGCTTTCATATGGAAATCACCACACTTTAAAATACTGTGTCTATCATCGAACAACTATTGAGGAATGGCCCCACTTTCGCGTCTGAGCGCTAATAATATGATTGTCTGTGGCCAATCACTGCCTAGGTTTATTTTAAATTCAAATTTCCTACCCTAAAGTCATTTCAGTCATGCTTCAGTCAAGTATGGATGTTTATCTGTTAGTCTGTCCGTCTCTACTTGTTTTTTTTTTTTTTCAAAACGTACTTGATTTTTGAACCAACCTTTCTCTCCCCTCCAAAATTTTGTCGTTAAAAGTTATTTTTAGACACAGCCACCACACTATCCCGTCTCTTCCATACTAAGTAGATTTGAACACCTGCGTCTCGAGGTCGTGTTTTTTTGTGCAAATAGCGACACTTTTAGATTCAATACAGTCTTGTCGCTGATGTGAACAACACTGTCTTTTGTCATTATCTTCAATATTATCTATCCGTCTGTAAAATTAAGACCATGTTAGTTCACTGCTCAGAATGGGCCATCCGGCCAGCTAATTTTTATATTCCTACCATTAATATTAAGAAAAAAGTACTTTTTAAATTTTGTAATATTCCAAACATCTGCGTTTTAGCCGCTGAATTCAAATCAAAGGCTTGGTATCGCAAAAGCGACCAATAAATGACTGTGGCGTAACATATCCAAGGTCCCTTCTGTCGAGTTCCTTACTTTGTGTCAACTTGGGAAACGTGACTTTTCTCCGTTTCCCCCCCAATTGCGTCTCCTTAGCCTTTCTAGTCTCACGCAATCTTTCCAGTCATATTTTTTCCTTTTTATCCGCCGTTCCCCTCCTGTCTAGCGAGTCAATTTTTATGGAGGGTGATGACCCGCGGTCTGGGTGATCATGTACATCAGCAGCCTACGCATTATGTTTTTATCCTTAAATGTTATCTTTGGAGGTATTTTACCGTTGTATCTCTGTCAATTTCACTACACATCTCCCCACTTGAAAACATGCCTATGGCAAGTTCCAACACCAGCGATACACATAGGTAAAATTGCTCCTCACGTCTGCCACTACTCTAATTTTGATCACAGGGGTGCCGACTGAGGAAATCTGCACCGACATTCAATTTGCCTGGGATATATTGGATACTAAACTGATAAGGTTGAAGCAATAAAGACCACCTCAGCAATCTTGCGTTTTCATGCTTAGCCTGAGATAAGAATACGAGAGGCTGATGGTCCGTCTCCACCACAAAAGTCCTACCATACAGATAGATTTGAAACTTCTTTATTGCCCATATTAACGCTAAACATTCTTTTTCGCTTGTGGAGTATCCTTGTTCCGCCTTATTCAATTTGCGGCTTGCATAAGCGACTGGTTTCAGTTCCCCATCAGGTGAAGATGATCTTTGCAACAAAGCCCCTCCTAGTCCTACATTACTTGCATCGGTTCTTAAGACAAAGTCCTGTGTCAAATCAGGCAGTTTGAGAATAGGCTTGCTAGTGAGTTTTTCCTTTAACTCTTGGAACGCTAGTTCACATTGTGCAGTCCAAATAATTTTATCTGGAAGTCCCTTGCGAGTCAGATCAGTCAGAGGAGCACAAATAGCGTTAAAATTATTGATGTATTTCTGATAAAATCCGCATAACGACACAAATGATCGCACGTCCTTTTTTGTTTGCGGCCTAGGTGCTCTCTGCAGTTTTTCCAAGTTCTTAGGATCAGGGGTCATATTACCCTGATATACAGTGTGTCCCAAGAATTCCAACTCTTTGCATCCAATACAACATTTTGTTGGCCTAGCAGTTAAGTTCGCCTCTCGAAGTCTATCAAACAACATCTCCAGAGCTTCAATGTGTTCTTCAAATGTCTCTGTGGCGACGAGAATATCATCCATGAAATTCGTGATACATGGGTTATTCAGGGGATCCAACAATTTGCGCATCATCCTTGAAAACACACTCGGAGCATTTTTCAGTCCGAATGGTAGCATATTGAATTCATAATGTCCATCCGAAGTGCTAAAAGCCAAATAAGGTCTCACTTCAGGCTTCACTGGGATCTGGTAATAGCCTTTACTAAGATCCACCTTTGAAAAGTATTTTGCCTTGTTCAGTCTGGCAAATAACTGTTTTGTGTCTGGTAATGGATCCACTTGTCCTTCTGTGACAGCATTCAGTTTCCTGTAATCTATGCACAGTCTGTGTTCCCCAGACGGTTTTCTCAACAAAACGACACTAGAACTAAAAGATGATTCACTGTGCGAAATAATCCCCTCCTTCAACAAATAATCTATTTCTTCCTTCAATGCCTTCTCCTTCGCGAACGGAATAGAATAGGCTCTCATACAGATTGGGTTTGAGTCTACCAGTTTCATGTCATACTGTAGCAAATTTGTATGGCCTGGTTTATCTGTTAATACATCTGTATGCTCCTCCAGAACCTGTTGAACTCTCTCCCTCTGGTTTTTAGTCAGGTGCTTACTGACTTTTACCTGTGCTGCTGTTTCACAAGGATGTAATGGGTATTCATGTGAGGTGAGTGGTTCTTTTTGCATCTGGGTTGCAATAGCCAAGGTCAATAAGGGGGTGCTTTCCTGGAGTGGTCTGTCCAGATACTTCTTTAACAGGTTTACATGATAAACTTTCTCCTTCCTTTTTTTGTCAATTTTATAGTTTGTTCTAGACACCTTCTCTAGAACCGTATATGGACCTTGCCAACCAATTTGTAATTTATTCTGGCTTCCGGGTAGTAGAAGCAGCACCTTCTCTCCGACTGCCAGTTCCCTGTCCTTTGCCTTCCTATTAAAATATGCTGCATGTTTCTTCCTGGCTTGTTTCAAATTATCATTTGCCAGTTTCCATCCAGCTTTCAAACGAGTGGTCAGTTCGTTCACGTATTGATACGATGAGGTAACAGTCTCTTCCGCCTTCTCATCTGTCCAGGTCCTTAATAAAGCTTCTAAAGGACCTTTTATTGGCCTCCCAAATAGCAGAGTTGCGGGAGCCATCCCGGTTGAACTATGTGGTACCTCCCGGTAAGCAAACAATGCGGCGGGCAGGAATTGATCCCACAGATCCGGTTTTTCGTGTGCCAGCTTTCTCAGGATAGAAATGAGAGTCCCGTTGAACCTCTCTACCTGGCCGTTCCCTTGTGGATGGTACGGACTACAATGAAAGTGCCTGGCTTGAAATAGCTTAAAAACTTCTTCCGTTAGTTTCCCCTTGAACTGAGAACCATTATCCGTCAAGATTTGATGCGGGAATCCTAATCGGGTAAATATTGTAAGTAGTGCCTCTGCTACATGTTTTGAATCAATTGATGGCAGGGCTACCGCCTCTCCCCACATAGAGCAAGTGTCCACCAGAGTAAGGATGTAACTGTTCCTCCTCTTGGTCCGAGTGAGAGGTCCTACAATATCCACTGCAACCCTCTCAAAAGGTGTTCCCACTATGGGCATTTCCCCTAGAGTTGCAGGAGCAGTCCAGTGCTTTGGAGCTACCCTTTGACATTCAGGGCAGGATTTGACATATCTTTTTATATCCTCCGTTATCCCTGGCCAGAAGTAATGACAAGCTATACGCTGTCCTGTGGCGCTGATCCCCATGTGACCACTGAAGGGAATCGCATGCCCGAGTTCCATCACTTTATCTCTATATGAAGTGGGAAGAACCAGCTGGTTGTGACCATTTGTTCCAGTTCCGGCCTTCCTGTATAAGAGTTTGTTCTTCATGAAATATTCCCCCTTGCTCGGAGGTGTGTGGCATTTGGGCAATTTTTTAAAACAGGGCTTGAGTGTCCTATCCTCAGCCTGCGCCTTCCTCATCTCCTCTGGATGAGCATTTATAGGTTCACCTTCTTCCTCCTTCTTCTGTGACCTGGTCTGCACTGTCGCCATGATCACAGGTTTCTCGGGATTCCCCAAGAAGACGTATCTACACCCCAATATCAGAGGGTAGATTGGTTCATCTATCACTGCTGCTCTGATTTCTCCTTCCACATAGCGAGTTTTTACCGTTATCCTTGCGATGGGAAGTGTCATGAGTGGTATGTCCTTAGTCGCCCCTTGTATTTCCACTGTTTCTGTGGTATACTGACTTGGGTCCACTAGGCTAGACTTCACAACTGAATCATAATCCAAACCTGTATCATAAAGGCACCTTATGGTGACCCCATTACAAATGACATCCTCACAAACTGGGGGGTGATAAGGTTCCTGTTGTCCCTTAGGATTAACCTTTAATCTTTGCGTCCCCGACTTCATTGCAGCAATGTTTGAAGGTTTCCTTCTACAAAATTCGGTGTTATGGTTATCCTTCTTGCACCATTTACACCATCTTTTCCCTTGGTTCAACGGTTTTCTTTCATTGAACTTTTGGTCATTGAACTGTGAGTTTCTGTCGCGATAGTCATTTCTTGGCCGCTCAAAGTTTGTCCTACCTTTATTTCCCTGCTCTCTATTATCAAATTTATTAAATTGCTGTGGAGCTTTAAAATTGTCTATGTGCTTCTTCTTAGCACCACTTACCTCTGCCTGGGCTGCCTGATACCTCTCAGCAACATTTAAAATTTCCCCCAACTTCTCCGCACCTTGTTCCATGAGAAATTTTCTCATGTCTGGAGCCATGGACTCTCTCAATTGCTCAATCATGATCATTTCTTTAAGATCTTGGGTCTTCCCCAGAGCCGTCCATTTCTCCAAATAGGTTTCTAGTCTGGCAGAGAATTGGTGGTATGTCTCCCCAGACAACAGTTTGGCATTTCTAAATTTCTTACGATAAAATTCACCATTCTTCTCGTACCTTAATAACAAAGCCTGCTTTAACATGTCATAATTGTCTTGGTCTTCCCTGTTCATTTTGGCAAATACTTCATAAGAAGTACCTCTCAATCCCTGTGATAGCTTTAAACTCCACCTCTCTCTCTCTAACCCATATGTAGTAGCTAATAACTCAAAACGTCCTAGGTACCCCTCTATGTCATCGTCTTTTTTCAACAAAATGGTCTAAATGAAACCCCATAGCTGAGTTTGAGGCTCCCAGACTGGGCGTAGCATCTGAGGCAAAAGGGCTGGCACCATTTTCAGGGGCCGGGCCTTGTAATTCCAGCTCCCTTAGTCGTAATTCGTGCTCCCTTTGCAACCTTCTATCTTCTGCTTCCCTTTCGGCCTTTTTTTTCTTCTGCCTCCCTTTGCTGTCGTTTTTCTTCTGCCTCCCTTTCGGCAGTCAACCTTTTTTCTTCTGCCTCCCTTTGCTGTCGTTTTTCTTCTGCCTCAATCTGCAGCCTCTTAATCTCAGCCTCAATCTGTAACCTCTTTTCTTCAGCTAACCTTTCAGCCTCTAATTTTCTTTCAGCCTCTTTTTCTAATCTCCTTTCTTCCCGTTCAATATATTTATCACATTCAGCCGTTACATATTGAATTAAAATTTGACCATCCATTCCCATCTCCTTTGCGGTGAGCACAGCAGCTGATCTAAATTTTGCCAGCTCCGCCATACTTTTTAGACAATATAATAATATACAAGATAAATCTCTAACCAGTAAATACACTAAGTACTTCTTATGACTATAGTCTAACCAATTCTAACTAACCAGTTAACTAATTAATTATTACTGGCTGTGAAGATTCACCAACTTTTATCTGCAGGGACACTTTTAATTTTAAAGGGAATTTTACAATTTATTTCCCTACTTTTATTTCTCCCACCAGGAGATCCTAATATTACTGTTGGGCTAATTATCCCTGGACAAGACCCCAATGTATGTAGTGGTGTTGATGGTATTGTATGATGGTGATATTACTAAATGTAATTGTATGAGGCCAGCTGTGAAGGCTCCTGAGATAAAATGTAGTTGAGAATAGTCAGAAGGCCTTTCTTGCTACCACTACGACCTCACACTTAATTTTTTTTAATGAATGTGGCTACGTAAAGTGTCTAGGGTCATGATATGTAGTGTGGTGTAATAGGTTATAGATATACCCACAGAGATTTAACAAGACTAATAATATCAATAAATGTTAAAATACACTGAACTAATTCACGTGTGTAAAATTTTTTGATAGAATTATATTACATTTATTTTGTTCTGGATCAATTTTTTAGGTTGACCAGAACTTAAAAGGATTTAGAGATTATGAAAAGAAATGCATGGAATATTATATCATAAATGCAATAGTGTACATATATATGTACTATACTAGTTAGTTTTATTAAAATGTTCTAGTAGTCATCTACTTGGGAGGATAGTTAATGTTTGTGCTGTTGGGGTGGCCTCATCACACCTGTCTATATTGACTACACAGTGTCCAGAAAATGGTGGGAATTTTTATGGGGGTATTAGTAACTACAAAGCGTTGGTGAATGTCCAGCAGACCAGAGGCTCACTCATCTTGTAGTTGTAGCTCTGGTGCTGAAATCTTGTGGTCCCACCTCTCCGTGCTGGCGGGCAATAATGGAGGTCTCTGTCACAAGTACTGCACAGATACACTCAAGTAAAGTCACCAACTGAATAGACACTGCTTTGTTGACAACAGAAACTCACAGCTCTGCAATCAAAGTATGGGCCATGTGTCAAAATCTATTCTCTACCCACGTCTGGACACAACACTGACACAACAACCACATCATACAGACAGGTCAGATCTCTCTGACCAAACAGCACATTTACCATGGTGGTTTTACATCAGATAGATCCTCCCAGACTATAGATTCTGAAAAATATTTATTAGTTTTCTGCCCTAAAAAAGGATAGGTAATATGTTTCATTATTCTCAACACTTGATCTATCTTGCCTAACCCTTGCTGGAGTTTATGTATATTGTTGGTCCCTAGACCCTGACTAGGGCGGGGGGTCTAGAGCAAATCCCTACTTGTTTGTAAGGCTAGATTTCGATATGGCAGTATCAAATCACTCAAACATGAAACAATATTCAAAATATATAAGGAAATAATTTCAATCTTACCAGATTATGAATAAATAACACAGAATTGCTAGCAAAACTCAGCTGAGCTGCTGGCTATAGTATGGCGTCCCTAAACTTCTTTCAATTTCTTTCATATGGAAATCACCACACTTTAAAATACTGTGTCTATCATCGAACAACTATTGAAGAATGGCCCCACTTTCGCGTCTGAGCGCTAATAATATGATTGTCTGTGGCCAATCACTGCCTAGGTTTATTTTAAATTCAAATTTCCTACCCTAAAGTCATTTCAGTCATGCTTCAGTCAAGTATGGATGTTTATCTGTTAGTCTGTCCGTCTCTACTTGTTTTTTTTTTTCAAAACGTACTTGATTTTTGAACCAACCTTTCTCTCCCCTCCAAAATTTTGTCGTTAAAAGTTATTTTTAGACACAGCCACCACACTATCCCGTCTCTTCCATACTAAGTAGATTTGAACACCTGCGTCTCGAGGTCGTGTTTTTTTGTGCAAATAGCGACACTTTTAGATTCAATACAGTCTTGTCGCTGATGTGAACAACACTGTCTTTTGTCATTATCTTCAATATTATCTATCCGTCTGTAAAATTAAGACCATGTTAGTTCACTGCTCAGAATGGGCCATCCGGCCAGCTAATTTTTATATTCCTACCATTAATATTAAGAAAAAAGTACTTTTTAAATTTTGTAATATTCCAAACATCTGCGTTTTAGCCGCTGAATTCAAATCAAAGGCTTGGTATCGCAAAAGCGACCAATAAATGACTGTGGCGTAACATATCCAAGGTCCCTTCTGTCGAGTTCCTTACTTTGTGTCAACTTGGGAAACGTGACTTTTCTCCGTTTCCCCCCCAATTGCGTCTCCTTAGCCTTTCTAGTCTCACGCAATCTTTCCAGTCATATTTTTTCCTTTTTATCCGCCGTTCCCCTCCTGTCTAGCGAGTCAATTTTTATGGAGGGTGATGACCCGCGGTCTGGGTGATCATGTACATCAGCAGCCTACGCATTATGTTTTTATCCTTAAATGTTATCTTTGGAGGTATTTTACCGTTGTATCTCTGTCAATTTCACTACAATGAAAATGTTTGGTTTGTCTGGAGCTCAAGGAATATACCCATGTCTGTGGTGTCTCCAGCAAAACAAGGAAATAATCGCCGAATAAGAAAACAACAACTTGTTTACCATCCCACTCTAAATATTTTAATGACTCTATCTGAGCTTTCATGCCATTCATAAATATTTCTAAATTATCATATGTATCTCTGACTCTAGCCATTGATAAAAGGATGGTATTAGATTTAGAATTTGGTTTCTCTAAATTTACTACCTGCATTGTAACTTTGAATGAAAGAAGATATACAAACAGTTACTTAGAATTCGCTGGCAGCCGTCGTGTGCACAGGATTGTCTACCAAAGAACACCAATGGAACAGTCCTTATCTCACACACAATTAAAAAAAAATTCATATTATAAATAGAAGATTAACAAGACTTGAAAGATAGATCAAATTATGTGGAAGTAATCTATCTATAGCTTTACATGTTTTCTGACGCTTATATACGTAGCTAAATATCATTATAAATGAATGAAAATGCAAAAACAGATGGTGCTTTACAAAAAGTTATTTTTTTACTACCTTATTTAAGATTTGTGGGTATCAGGAATGCGTTTAAAGGGATTTAAATGCTTTAAAATCTGGTGACAATATGCTTGTTCTTGTAATGCCACACTCACAAAACTGACTACCACACATTCTCAAGATATGAAACCAAAAAAAAAAGTATGTGGAAATAATCTTTAGCTTCCCTTCGAGAAGTCTTTATAATTATAAACTCAAACGAATGGGCCGATTTTTAGATATTAAATTAATAAAAAGATTACTTATTTTATGAATTTCCTTAAATGATGACGCTGTTTTCAAAAGTCTGTAACTCCGTCAAAACTAATTTCAAACAAATAAAAATGCAATCAAAAATAGAACACAGAACAAAGTTATAGTACACAAAAGAATTTTAGCGCTGTGTTTATCCAGAACGAGTGTGTAATGATTTATATTTTACTGATTTTACTCACACATCAGCTGATTTTCCCCACCAAAAACTTAAATAGTCTTTTACGGTGCACACAAAATTTTATACCCGGTGTCAGAATTCCGGTCACCGAAACTAAAAGAGCGCTCTGGTATAGGGCACAAACAGCCGTGATATATATATATATATATATATATATATATATATATATATATATATATATATATATATATATATATATATATATATATATATATATATATATATATATATATATATATATATATATATATATATATATATATATATATATATATATATATATATATATATATATATATATACAGAGCCCATGAGAGGGTGGGTGCAGGGTGTACATCTTACTTGGGCCCGGGGTAAAAAAGGGGGGCTCGGGAGCCAATGGAGGGGAGCCGGAAATTTCCTGGGATCTCAGAAAATGTTTGCATATATTGTGTGAAGACTAGCATTCACATTTTGTGTAAACCTACATAGTTTTATATATCGTAATTCGTTGAAATTATGATCCATAATATTATGTAGTGTTGGGAAATGTAGAGGTATAATGAATAATATTATTTACTTTCATCATATCATCAATGCATCAGTGTGATTTAACCCTTAAATGGATAAGTGGGGTCATATTTACCCCACCACTTTTCCATTTTTCTTTATCACCATGGCAACCGCTTCAGTACTATTTTATTAGGTATCACAAAGTGATTTTTCATTTTGTTTGTAGAGTGTATTTGTTTATAGATCTTAAGAGATCTCTTCAAACCAGGAAATTTCCATTTTACATTTTTTAAAACGGACAACAAACAACCGAGATACAGAATTTTCAAAATTTTGGGGACTTACACAATTTTCAGTACATCTTCACACCGAACAAATTGCCCGACTTTGTACAATCATAACTGCAGTCAACAAACTCTCACCAAATCAATTATTATTTTTTTTCTTACATGGTCATACAAGTCGTTATTGCAGAAAAGAAACATAGGAAGTACAACGAATCAATTAAATGAATTATGGTCCATCAAAATTGACAAAAAATACAATTTTAAATCTCATTTTTGAGCTCGCAAAGTGCAATATGAATTTTCATGCACTCATAAATCAAAAACTACACATAGGAAAGCCCTAAGATTTCTTGAGCTTAAAGAGAGCATTTTACACTAGATGCTTTGAGCCACATGAAATACTGAATACTGTAAACTGCATTATGTGAAAATGGATCAAAGGCTAAATTTGCAGATCGGAAGAAAAATCTCACGAAATTTCCAAATTTTGTCATAAAATCATAAATATTGCAGCAATAGAGCTGAAAACTTCTATATTTATGTAATTTGAGTTGTGCAATTCAAATTGATTCCAGAAAGCATACTGAAATTTCAAAGCACTAATGTAAAAGACTGACTTGTTTGGAGTCAATAGAAACAAGCTTTATATTGCTTTCCATGTCGATTATTTTGGCACAAAACAGTCAAGACTAGCACGTTTGCGCCTAAGTCTGCACTGGTATCTGCTGAAAGCTGGGATTCTAATGGGAAGTGGCGGAAACTTTCCTACAGGATCCCAAAACATGAAAAAGGCAAAAGTCACAGAGAATGTTACCTAGCTTGGCGAGAACTAGAAAGGCGCCTGCTGTGTGGGACAGGAGTTGAAATCATCTTAGAAGATACAACCAAAACTGAAGCTGTGAAATGGTACAATCTTGTAAAGCGTCTCATCGATATTGTACTCTTCTTGGGAGAACGTGGTCTAGCATTTACTGGTTTATCCCATCGAATTGGTGACTCAAACAATGGACAATTTTTAGGACTCATTGACCTGCTCACCAGGTGAGACCCCATCCGTAAGGAACATGTGCTAAGTGTGGATGAGTCACAGAAAAGGAGTGAGCGGCTTCAAGTTCATTATCTGTCCCCTGACTCACAAAATGAATTTATTGCAGAGTGCTCGAATCTTGTAAAACTACACATTTTGCTTGAGAGACGATCGGCAAAGTACTTTGCAGTAATAGTAGATTCCACACCAGATTCTTCCCATATTGAACAAACAACATTTCTTTTGAGATACGTACTTTTAAAAGAAACGCAGTTGAGATTCAAGAAAGATTTCTCAAGTTTGCAGATTGTAGCAACAAAAGAAGGGAAGAAATTGCTCAGTTGATAACTGATACATTGAAAGAACATGCTATTCCTCTCAGTGATTGTAGAGCTCAAGCCTACGATAATTGGGCAAATATGGCCGGAAAATACAACAGTGCACAAGAACAATATAAGAACAATGCTCAACAGCAATTTTTTCACCTTGCGGTTGTCACACAATCAACTTATGTGGAAATGATGCTGCTGAATGCATACCTGAAGCAATAACCTTTTTCAGAACTATTCAAACTGTGTACCAACTGTTCAGTTTCAGTCCTAAGCGGTGGGAGTTACTACAAAACCGCATTGGTTGTTCTCTTCATGGTATGTCTGAAACAATATGGTCAGATTGTGTTGAATGTGTAAAGCCTTTTGCAGCTCATTTGCCTGGCATTAACTTAGCACTGGAAGACCTCCTAGAACTAAATTTGACGGCTAAAACAAGAAATGAAGTCCATGGAGTTTTAATATATGTGACATCTTTTGCCTGTGTGTTAATGTCAGCCGTGTGGTACAAAATATTAGCTGGCATAGATATTTGCAACAAGGTCATCCAAGCTAGAGATGCCACACTGGATGTTGAAGTAGAAAACATAGAAACTCTCCTGACAGAGCTGACAAAACTTCAAAACAACTGTAAATGCATGTGGAATGAAGCCAAATTGGTTGCGTCAAACCTAAATATAGAAAAAAAACCTCTCCCGTAGATGTGATGGAGTTAGGCGCAAGAGGGCAAGGCCGCATGACGACAGCATACCTGATGCTAACTTGGAAGAAATGAATGACACAGATGATACTCCAGAAGAGGCCAACTTCAGAAAGTGTGTGTTTTACGTTTTGGTAGAAAATGTTATAGCAGGATTAACTGTCCGCTTCAATGCTGTTAAGCAGTTGGCAGAAAAATTTGATTTCTTATGGAAATATCTCACCATGTCCGAAAGTGATATGGAGAGAAAAGCTTTATCTTCATCAGAGCAATATCCTGCTGACCTTAATGGTGATGATTCTGGAAAATAAATGCTACATTTACCCTCAGTACATAAAGCAAATTTTGTAAATGCACAGTTAAAGCCATTAGATCTGTTTGAACTTGTTAACAGAGTACAGACTTGGTGACCTGTTTCCAAATGTTTGTGTTACCTTAAGAATACTATTAACAATTCCAGCAACAGTAGCTTCTGGAGAGAGGCCATTTAGCAAACGTAAGCTAATTAAGAATTATTTAAGGTCCACAATGTCTCAGGAACGTCTTGTGGATTTGGCCAGGGTAAGTATTGAATCAAACATTGCCAGAACAATTAATTTTCATGCTGTGATTCGAAATTTTTCACAAAAAAGCCAGGAAAGCTCTTTTTTTTAAAGTAAATAGTAAGTTTATCTACCTTTTTTATAAAATACTTATGTCTTCTGATGACCTGATCTGCATTGCAATATAAAAGGATGTTTCAATGTGAATACTTTCTCCTTATCTATATTGTAGCATAAACAAAGATGTTCAAATGTGACGGTATTGCCTCCCCTGCTTTGCAGTAGTGGTCAAACAGTGGCCAAAACTGAAGAGTGTCTAATATGGGCTTCAAAGTGTCTACCTTCGCACAAGATTACTTTTGGCAGAGTCGTAGATAGAAGGGTAATAGCGCTTCTATCCCGAGGTAGTTTTCACAAGATATTCAGAAAAGCGAAAACAATGCTGCATTGGCTGAGCACGTTAATTCTTTGATCTGCCGATGTTGGGAGTAGAAAATGCATTAATTTTAACGCCGAGTTTGGCACTTTGCCACTTCACCCAAATAGCCACTCTATGTCACGTGATGAGACTGGCTGGGGAAGTTTTCCTAACAAGGCAGGTAAAAAAACGAGAGAGAGTTTAGCAGCGAGGAGGGGCATTGAGTGACCAGCCGTTAGGCGGCACAGATGTGTGTGTGGGCATGTGTGGATAACCCTAATGTATATTCCTGTTTTTACATGGAAGTATTATAATGTATGGCATATTTAACATTCATAATTGTTCATGAAAATGAGTGACTTTTATTATTATTATTAATCTGGATTATGTTCTTATTGCCTGACCACATCAATGGGTCTAATGTGAAGTTCGTCGTCATGTGTAATAAAGTTACAAACCGTCATTCAGTTATTATTACTTTCGTTGGAGAAAGAGATGTGTGCACAAAATAAGTTAATACTAAGAGTTAATGTTTATTCGCCAGGCACGTAAAGAGAGAACCCTGGACATTACATTCCTACCAATACTGGATACACACAAACAGTCGTGCAAAAGCAAAAGGCAGGAATGAGCACGAAAAATATAAATATAACCACACACCTCTCAACAGATGGGTAGCCAAGTTTGTGCCTCGCGATCGATGTTTTATGCCTGAATTAATTATGTGCACCAAGTTTATCTAAAATGCATTTGCATCAATTGAACTATAATATGAGTGAACATAAAACAGGAGTTCAGATGCACTTTTAAGGCAACGTGTTTTCAGCTATTTTGAAGTGCTGCGCTGTATAACAATGACTTTTTGTTCGTGTAAATGATCTTTCGTGCAAACTAACCTTTTTGCAAACACTGCGGTTAAACCAGCAATCGCGCAAATGAACTTCCCGTACAAAGCGAAACTTTTCGACGCACTGCGGCAAATTAGCCACGCCTCGTGACCTTTAACGGCAGCAGGAATTTACGTCAACAAACACGCATGATTTCTGGTTATAGAATATTTTAAAACGAACGGAGAACCTAGTTTTTCCAAAAACATTGAAGGCTTTCAGGGACCATACGTGTACTAACATTTATAAATCTATAAAAGAAACTTTACGTACCTTTTTATTAAATAAAATAGTTCGACCAGACGACATATTATAAAACAAGTTTTCAGAACTATAGTTTCTATTTTGGCTTAGTGTTCCTGATTCATGCGAGACAGTGTAAACTAAATTACGCCGTGTTCAGACCAAAACACTTTAGTCTGCATTTTACGATACGTTTAGCTTCATTTTAAAAGCTTGTTTAAAACATCTTGTGCTTTCATAGCGTGCTCCATCTTTGCTATTTTTCTTTTTTTTCTATTCTATATGTTCAGTGTTGCCAATTTTTTTTTTTAGGTTTCTTTTTTTTTTCATTCATCTTCAGAAGTATGATGAAAGGTGATTTTCTATAGATTTATGTGAGGTTTGCATTTAAGGAATTTTAGCGCTTTGACGCATTCATAGTGATAGTCCTTTTTTGCATTGCGAACATTTCATTTTTGTTTAGATGTGGCGTTAGGTATCACGTTTTGTTATTGTTTCGTATATATGTCTCACATTGTCAGTTGTTGTAATAGTGCTTTCTATACCTTCTTCTCTTTAGTTGTTAATGTGACGGTTGTTTCGTTTTAGTTGTGAATTATTTGTAGTGTCTAATAATAATAATTTTTTTTTACATGTTAATATAGAATATTGTTTTTGTTGTCTTATTTTAGTTAATTTTAATTTGTTTTTGTGTGTGTTGTATTTGTAAATATACCATCATCATCATTGTCATTGACATCATTGCCTTCATCTTTTCATTGTACATTTGTCTGGACCCATTGATATACATAGCATAATTTTGCATATTTTTTTTTCTTTTATTATAACATGTATTGAGCACTGCAGTGTTCATTAACAATATCACCATAATTTAACACATTCTAATTATGTCCTTGGTGGGTTTGTACGACGTACATAGGTATTGAGTTTTGTATTGTTCATCATTATAAATATCACTATATTTTGAACAGAAAGTAGTTTCTGGGAGAAAACCGTGTCTTCGTTTCAGGACTTTATAGAAATTGGGATTAAATTTAATAAATCAGGAGCGGAACTAGAGGCGTTTGATACTGCACAATTTGACAGCTATAATGCAAGAACTGAAAGACAGAATGAACGTGAATTAAAACGTCTTCAGTTAGAACATGATGAGAAGAAAAAGACACAAGATTTGGAGAAGGACAAGTTAGAACAAAAGGAGAAATTGGAGAGAATGAAGATGGAAGAGAAAGAAAAAGATCTTGCACAAGCTCTTGCGCTAGAAAAACTAAAGATTGACGCTGAGCAAGAAAAACTAAAGATTGACGCTGAGCAAGAAAAATTAAGATTAGCTGCTGCAACTGCTCAGAAAGCAACTGATTTGGAGATAGAGAAATTGCGTATTCAGAAAGATATAGATGTTGCTGTCGCCCTAAGAAAAGTGGAGTTGGACGCTCCAAACACATCATCTAGTACACCTGTGACCACAAACCGGATACGATTGCCTAATTTCAACCAACAAATCGACTGCGTCGATAGTTTCTTACAACGTTTTGAGCTCAAGGTCAGTGCGTTGAAGATCCCCAAGGGTCAATGGAGTGTAACATTATGCGATTTTTTAACAGCGGACGCTCTACAGGCTTATTTTGCTCTGGACAGCGGTAGTAGAGAAGACTACGATGTTGTCAAGGAGACATTGCTACGTAAATTTCAGCTTACAGAAGCAGGATTCCGTGATAAATTTCATTCCTGTCTGCCTAGCAGGAAAGCTGACTTCGGAGAATTTATCTCATTAATAAAATTATATTCTAACAGATGGATAGAATTGTCCGGAATTGATAAGACCTTCATTGGCTAACTTGATCTAATGTTACGTGACAAGGTGTTGTCGGCATGTAGCACCGATCTTGCCTCATTTTTTCAAGAAAGAAAACCGAAAGACCTTGAGGCAATGGAGATACTTGGGAGACAATATATGACAACTCACCCAGATAAAGAGGTTCACAAACCAACTATAAAGGACGCACTCCCAGTATGTGTGGCTCGTCATGACTTTAGAGATGGTGGTCATAGACCTCGATCACAGAGTGTGGACAGCAGAGTAAGGCAAAGTTATAGATCCAACTACCGAGGAAAATATAACTTCCCAAGGCAGAGGTCACCATCTAACTTCCCACAGAGGCGAGACTATGGTTATTCAAACCAAGGTCAGTGGCGGCAGAATTCTAGCCGTAATGAGGAAATGCATCACAAACGGATGGATCATAGACCCACACAAGACAATGCATCCTACAGTGGTAATAGGAATAATGGCAGATGTTGGTCATGTGCTAGGAATAGAACTTATAAGAAATATTATGGAAACAGCACTAACAACACTGTGGGCATAATGACAATAGCAATCATGAGAAGGGTAATGCATGTGTAACTGCAAAAAAGAATGATGAGAAGGGAACCGACCATGCCAATGCATGTATTGTTAGCTCACTTAATGATGAAAATTGTTATGGGTGCAAATCTTTATTCCAACCTGGTTCACAGCCCAGATTGATCTGCGGGCATGCTCTACCTGCTATGTCATCTTGTGAGAACGTGGGACGCCTCACGTTATATACTGGTTTTCTGTATAACAGGCATGTAAGTGTCCTTCGTGATTCTGGCTGTACCACTGTCGGAGTCCGTAGATCGCTAATTTATGAATCTGCCTTTACTGGTAAACCAGTGAAGTGCATAACATTTGGTGGGAGTATAGAGTGTTACCCAGTGGCAGAAATAGATATTGCCACACCCTTCTTTACAGGTAAGGCAAAAGAAACTTTGTACCCCTGATAAAATTCCTCTCAGAGGCTCGCTACAGCAATAGTAGTGATATTTTTCAATGGCATTGCCTCAGGCTATCGTGTGCACATGTCAATGCACGTTAAAATATATTTATGGCCTCTAGCTGATGCATCTGGCAGAAGATCATTAATGTCCACCGCCATTTTGGAAAATGGGCGCACATAAATATCTGTGGTCTGTAAGGGCATTATATGGTTTGTGCACTTTCTCGCGACTTTTTAGCACGTAAGACATAATCGACAAAATAGCTTAATGTCCTTGTTTACGCCAGGCCAGTGAAAATGAGACAAAATTATATATTTAGTACGGGCAACACCCATGTGGCCGCCACAAACAACATCATTTGCATGATTCAGAACCAAATTTCCGAAGGTGGAAGGTACTATTACTTGTTTATGTAACGATACCAAATCGTCAAAGCCTCGTATCAGAATATCATGTTTAAATTGAAACCAATATCTAGCACTCTTTTCATTATCCTTTTTAGCAAGACTAAACAGTCTATAGGATGGAAATTAATATAGAAAAAAGCAAGATATTGGTGAATAGCCATAAGAAACATGTTCTGACCAACATTACGTTAAATAAGCAAACGTTAGAAGAAGTTAACACCTTTAAATATCTCGGGTCCACTATATGTAGTGATGGAAGATCAAGTAAAGAAATCAAGACAAGACTTGAGATGGCCTCAGCTGCCATGACAAGACTGAATGTGATCTGGAAAAGTAACATCAGTTTTCCTGTGAAGATCAAATTATACAAATCACTTGTATTATCTATTCTCTTGTATGGGTGGGAGAGCTGGACACTCACTGCAGATACGGAGCGAAGGATTCAGGCTTTCGAGCATAAATGTTATAGAACAATTTTGCGCATTTGCTATAAAGAGCACAAAACAAATGTCTATGTTAGAGAGAAGATAAACACCTATGCAGGCCCCCAAGAACAACTTTTGTCAGTAGTGAAACGTCGAAAGCTTGCCTGGTTTGGGCATGTAACTCGTCATGACTCCCTTTCGAAAACGATCCTCCAGGGAACAGTCGAAGGTAAACGGAGAAGAGGAAGGCAAAGAAAATCCTGGGCTGATAACATCAAAGAATGGGCAGGACATGGTTTTTCCACACTTGTACGCATTGCTGAGGATAGAGAGCAGTGGAGGACCCTGTCTGCTGATGCTTCCACCATGGCACCCCTACGACCCATGACGGGTTACGGGTTGAGATGATGATGAAACAGTCTATCCAACGAAATACCTTCTTTTTGTAAAATAACAAAAGATTCTCTTGTGATGACAACCTGTGTAGATAAATCATCATTCACTACACACTGATCACGTGATGGAGCACTATGTTGTGCTCTTGTCGTGACACCGTTAGATGATAAGATGTGAGCAATTTCTCATTTCCCAATATCTTGTCCAGAACAATCTTTAACACCTGGAATGTTACCAAGGATTAATGCAATAGAGCGATTCTAAAGTAGACATGATGCCTCAAGGGTGTATAACTCACTTAGTGGTATTATCGTCCAATTACACATTGGTATTAATATGTTTAATGTACCCTTGATTTATTGAACCACAAATGCCATCACATTTTGTCTTAATCGCTATATTGGGAAAAAAAGCATTCTTTTGTGGAATGTAGAAGTTCTCAGTAGTAATATCAAAACTACTGGCATATAATGTGACGACATGTCTGTACGTGTCCTTTTGTGTGATCTCTCACCCCTTCAGCCCTCCGGCAGTAAACTTCTTTTCTTCACATTTCTTCATTATTCGCTTGTTATGTGGCAGAAATCATGCCTTTTCATTCGTTATTTTCACTATTTTGCTCTATGCTGGACATAGCATAGTGAATTCTCTAACACGCCACTCCCCTATGGCAATATTTGCTACGGGAGTAATGCGTATCTTATTGTTTCACACTCCACTCTCAGACTGTTGTTACGATTCGCCAGATTTGGTGACCCGGCCAGCGATAATATTTTATCGCATAATCTATCTGATCACCTGTGGAAACGGGGCGGTCAAACATTTGACCCCATTGGAAAGCTGTTGATCATGTTGACACAAGCCGGTTTGTGATACGATAAAAGAAATCAATATGGTTTGATCAGACATTTGTCTGGCGGAGGCACGCAGATAAAGGTGATAAACAGAGGTGCACCGGAAGTCTTAGATAACGGTATGACATCACTGTGTAAGAAGCCACGCGTGTATATTAAATTTATTTTTTTCAAATACGCGTGGGATGAGTAGTGATAAACTTCCCCATCAATACAGTGCTAGATAGATTGGATTGGTTCGCCAGAATCTACTGTGATTTGATTGGAACTTTCGGCGGAAACACAGCTGGGATTTGAAACTAAGGATTGTGAGATATAATCTAACAAACTCGGAGTCACAGCACACAGACAGACTGCATCGCAGCGGCAACTAAACACCTCCTACAAGCCAGAGGAAAGAGGATAGGACTTATCATTCCACAACTATAAGTACCAGATCGAGTATTGGGCAACTTTGGAAGTACAAGTAAACCCGCAATTTTAATACAAGACTGAAAACTTGGGAATTTTATCACAAGGAGTCATAAGAGGAATTATAGATTTCCAGACCATGTGTTTCACCCGTCATAAGAGGAATTATAGATTTCCAGATCAAGTGTTTCACCCGTCATAAGAGGAATTATAGATTTCCAGACCCAGTTTTTCACCCGTCATAAGAGGAATTATACATTTCCAGATCAAATGTTTCACCAGTCATAAGAGGAATTATAGATTTCCAGACCAATTATTTTACCCGTCATAAGAGGAATTTCTCAGACTTAAGTGATTCGAACAGCATCTAAATACAGGGCTGTGGGTCCATTCTAATCTGCGCCAGGAGAAGTGTGTATTCCCAAAATTTTGGGGTAAGTGTAAACAATTTATTTACTAATGTAAATTTTACAGGGTTCTCGCTAAGTGGTTATATATATATATATATATATATATATATATATATATATATATATATATATATATATATATATATATATATATATATATATATATATATATATATATATATATATATATATATATATATATGAGGCTGGCAACCTCAACATATGAAAATAGTACATGCATGAACCCCTACTGCAAGAGATGGTGATTGTTTCTGACTAGTCGTGCGGGAAACCCAACAAAAGATCGACCCAGACCCCGACGGGAGTAGCGACGAGTAATGAGTGATGATACATCACATGTGCCTAACGTGTATAGAATCCTGTTGTGAGATTTATTTAACTTTTTAAATTGTAATTCAGACAAATCATTATTCATGCACTCCAGACGCAATTTCCTAGTTGACACCCAGAGTGATATTGGTGAATGTTCAACAAATTCCCTGAGTTACATTGTGTGCTCGGGAATTTAATTCTTCTGAGAGGTTAACATTCGCATGAAAATGGGCCTGTTAGTTTGCGGAGAACAAATGTACTGAGGCATTTATTTCTTTCTAATTTGTCACAGTTCGTCGTTACAAAACATCAGACTTAAGCACTAAAGTTCCTACGCCACTAGTGTGAGAGAAGAGTATCACCGCCAACCGCCTACAGGGGACCAATTATTTGGAGAAGTGTACTCATCACCAAAAAGAAGTGACGGAAGCCACTGCTGCAGGACTCATCTGGAGTTAAGTTGTGTGTAACAGGCTACAGCAAAAATACGGACATTATTATTAACGCACTACCTAAACCTCAACGAGGAAAAATTTAAAATAACTTTCATCCCATTTAATCCTTATTTTAACTCGTTGAACTACTTGTCTATTAAATTTGTTGTATGCTATTTTAAACTAAACAATAATAGTTGATTCAGTTAATATGCACGAAAGCAAACGTATGAGCCAGTTTTTCTTGATAAATACACACACACACACACACACACACACACACATATATATATATATATATATATATATATAGAGAGAGAGAGAGAGAGAGAGAGAGAGCCATTAATTATAAGAGGGCATTCGTTGGATTACTCCAACTGGGGGCTTGACGGACCAGAATCATTGCATAACCCCTTCACAAAAGGCGACGGACCAGATAGTAAGTTAACAAATTTGCTCAGCACTTAAGCAGCGTTTGTTCTTGATTTCTGGGAATTTCTTGTGAAGGCTCCCCTAAGGTAGAAACGACATTCATCTTCTATCTATATCTCTGCCAAGAGTAATCTTGCGCGAAGATAGATACCTTGGACGACCTACTTTTAGATACGCTTGCGTTGTGACCATTAGTTACTGCAAAGCAAGGGGAGGCAATCCCGTGACATACAGGCCTATTAATCATAAATATTGTCAATAAAGTCAAAAGTGGAATAATATCCCAACGAACAAAGACAGTATAAGACAGTAGTGGACGCAAATAAAAACAGAGAACGATTAAATATACTGTTGTCAAAAATGCAATGTTGCAAAATAGAACAATCACGACCATTAAAATAGTGACAAGACAAAGACGCAGAACAGACACGATTTGTAAAGATTAAAAAAGGTAGCAAAATGAGGCGAACAAGGTACAAACAAGAATGAACAAGAAATAAATGTAAGAATGATGTAGACAATAACACACTACACTGAAAAAACGTGACGTCACAACTAACTACGTAATTAATGTATTAAACTCGGACAGAGCTAAAATATCCCTCAGCAAGTACTGCCAGCGCCTCTGTAGGAGAATGTTATATAAAGTCCATACAGAACGGTTCTGAATAACTCCATCAAAAGATGTAGTCTACTAAGAACTCCCAAACCAACCTCTCACAAAAGATTGAAAAACATACATGCAAACTATGACGTAAAACTAGGGAAGGGAACTACCACATAAAATATGGACAAATACTGGCAACAAAACAAAACACCACTTATCTTAAAGGCCCTCCTGACGAACGGACGCGTCAAAGGACGGAGATGCCGCATTGGTGTCACGCTGCAAGCGTGCTTGGCATTCTGTCTTGATAAAATAACGGAGCGAAGTGGACTGTAGAAGTTGATAGAAGACGTAAGGATGGCTTCTGTAATAACCACAAACACGAACCAGAAGCACCACGACTGTGGGGTGCAGGACGTCAGCACTGTACAACCAGATGGTTGCAAACTAGATTGACGATTAAGGTCCCCTTGCTTTAAGGGCAGCCATGTTCTTTCATTTGTACAGGGGTACAAAAAATTCGTCTTACTTTGATGTGCAACTTGTATTTGCAGCGGCTGAAACACAAATCCATTGGTTCAGAATACACATGTGACGAGTAGTAGCAGTGATTGTGAAATGTATGAACCAAAAGCGTCCATTAGTTACTCGAAGGAGGGAGCCATCTACGAGTTTGTGCTAATTGAACCAGAGTCGTCATTCATAAATATCAAGTTCGGGTACTTTGCAATGTATAATATGACTTGAAATATTGTGGTAAGTTGGGATTATATAATAGAGTTATAGGGGACTTAGTGTACTGACTGAGATCAGCTGTGAAGGTATCTGTATCTAATAAGTGTGGTGTGTTACAGATGACCTTACTTGCTACCACATTTAGACCTCAATCAGACTTATTCTTGAATTTGGTGATGACTACGTTCAATGTCTAGGGTTATGATAGTGATGTAGTGTAATTCACAACAACCAACAGACAGATAAACACCTAAGTTAAGATGCTCAACAAATTGACAACAATATGACTGTCACAAACAACTAACACTCTAAAGATTATCTTATTAAGTCAAGGGTTAAATTTTAACAAATGTATTGAATTTTTTTCAATAAATAGATATCCTGATCCTACTACACAGTGAATCAAGAATCACAATCAAATGTAAACACAATGTTTATGTACGAAATTCTATACAAAGGATCTTTGTCCCGACATATAATATTATTATAATATGAGTGTAATGTTGTGAGGTAGTATTATGAGGCAATACTGGCTGTTTGAGCTAGGTTGTTGGTTGTCATCACGACTTCATGTGTTCGTTACTGGTGGAAATAATATTAAAGGATTCACAGATTCTTTTACTTTTTTAAAACAATTACTGTCCCTCTTGGACTATTTATGTAAGTCAATTGAGGTGGGTTATACAAGGGTGAGCTGCTCGTACTGAAACATTCTTAACTCATATAGCGGCTGCAGGAAAACTGTATCCTCTGCTCGCTTGCTTCTTAGTTTGCTAAAATAAACCCACAATGGCTGATATCTTGGGCATGGAGTCTGCTGCCAGAGTTCTGGATCAAGCAAGGCTCAGACCATGTGCTGCTATATTAACATCAGTACCACGGTCCCTGAAATAAGAAGGTTATGCCTCCTTCTTCATAACTAATATATAATATATTTCCACACTGACGTACAAGACAGTACAAACATAAAGTTCAGAGCTGTAGGCCAACTGCTAGCTTTTCATGTGACAATATACACCAGTATTCCTCTCCCTAATGGTTACAACGCCTCTGCAATTCCAGCGTTAATCCCTTCTATACAATAGGATAGGTGTCATGTTACATATGGCAATCCAATATATCTATCTGTATAGGCAGTTATACTCCTCTCTGACAATCTTTACAAGGTGGAGCAATATCTAGGCTTTGCCTCATGTTTGCTACTGAACCACACACATACAGACATAATTTATCATTTCACATTCAATTTTCATATAAAATATATTAAATATGTCTAGCTTACCACAATTCAAGGAAATATTAAACAAGTAACGTTGACTGGCGATGAATTCTGGCACAATTTTGATCTGCCGCTTTCCAGGCTTTTCCTTTATTAGAAATTTCTTAGCCTGTTCTCAACGTACTTGATTTTCACAAGATTTATTTTTAAAAATGGCAGTGAACTGACGCTTCTATTTGACCATATCTAACGTTCTAACCAATCAGGCCATGTTTACATGAGCCTTTGAAAAAAACTATCCATCCTATAAGTTGCCATTAACAACAATATTTGTATTTGCAGTTAGACCAATAAGGTTTCGCCTTACATTTTACCACAGCCAATCAAATCGTATCTAACTTGTCGGCCTCCAAACATGCCATAAAAAAAAATAAGCAGATATGATCTTGTGCTGTCAGTCAACCCCACTATAGTATTTTGGCTATAATTTGTTAAGTAATAGACTATTTGCGTAACACATAACATATTCTTTGTCAGCAAGTCCTAAGGTACAAGAATATATAAGTTTAATGGGGCTAAGTGGCTTCGTTCAAAATATGTATTTTTCTATGATAGTCGTGACTTTGCTGTTACCACCTGTTCACTTCCATACTATGGGATGTCTTCTGTACTGTCAGACTAATGTCAGGAGCTTAGACATAAAACAGTAGAATGTCAGGTTTCCCAATAAGACTTTAAACCTGTTTTCAAAACCTAACCTCGTATCGTTAGTGTTTTTTATCACTGTTTATTTGAAAAAATCAGGTCTTCATGCGTTTCGCGTGGGATTGGCGTTCACTTTTTAATCGCGAGACGACGTAGTATTATTGCTTCGCTCCGTCTATCCTTTCTCGTCTCTGCTTAGCCCGTCTGTCTTTTTAGGTCAACTTTGTGTGTATAATTTCATTAATGTAGTATTTGTATCTAGGTCATTATGCAGTGTGCCTATCAAGGTCGTCTAAGAAATACAGTACCAGTTTTATTTTTAGAAACGACTGTGATTCGCGTGTAGGCTTTACGTAGAGTTTATGCAGATGAAGTAGAAAATGGAGGGTCTCTTGTTCAGCCATTATGGCGTTATAAAACGGAAGCGCTATTGGGAAAGCACTAGTCGTTCACCATTCTTCTTTCTTTCTATTGTATTATTTCGTTCGGCTTTATATTTATGTTCTGATTTATATATGGGTATTAGAATTTTTCACCACAATTCTCCCCACTTTAAAACAGACATCATATGTCAGTTCCTAATTCTAGGTACACAAAGATAAATTTCTGTCTATGCCTGGTGATTACTTTGATTCTCATCACACGGATGGCGGCTTAGAAAATCTGCATCAACGTTTCGCTGATTTTATTTTTATCATGGATTAATGCAGGTGGGTCAATTCAAAGTAAGCCCTACTGATGAAGGTTGCCTCAGACCTCTGCAATCCAAGAATCCATTTCAGTTATGTTACTGAACAGCTGCAAGTGTTACTGCTGGTCTTAATGTTGCTTAGCAATCAATATTCACCATTTTTCTTCTCTGAGTCTGTTCAACGACATGTCCCGAGAATATTAGATGTTCCTCAAATTGTACGTTATGAGGAATTGATCTATATGGTGATATCTGAGTTGTGTAGGGGATCCAATAATTTCCTGATCAGCCTTAATAAACACTCGGACTATCCTCAATTCAAAAAGGCAACAATGGAGACACTCTGCTCCTCCGAAATGTTCACAGCCAACAATTGGTGTGATCTCAGGCTTGATTGAATGTGGAAACACCCTTCTTATAATATATTTATAATGTGCCACTCAAATGGAGGCCATATTCACCAACTATAGTTCCGCCTACCGACAATTTGGTGAATTAAGATAATATGTGGGGGAAATGAGTTTCTGCATCAGAAATCAATTCGCCCTTAGCTTTGCTATAATATGTGTGGGTGATCTCCATCCAGGTTCCGATCAATACTTTCCCTTGGACGGTGTAGGGTCGGGTGACTACCAATGTTACCAGTGCCCTTTTCATGCTATATTAATAGCCACAGGGTGAAGCGCTGTGAGCATTTTCCGAATTGCTCACTCGTCCACTCCCCACGTTTCTTCTAACATTTTGTTTCGGGTTCAAATCTGGCGGATTATCTTCAATATTAATTTCAGCCAGTTCCCTAACTGCGGCTTCAAACTGTGCCTGGGTTGACTGGTCTGAGTTTCTATTTTCTCTGGATGCCCTTCTCAGAGTTGCGAATCTAAATATTTTTGGTGAAAACTGTTGGTGGGAAGGTGGATACCTATCCTCTATGTCAACCTTATTATTTTTATTTTCCTTGTTATTTTTAGGCCCATATGTTTCAGAAAGCTTGGCTGGCATCTGATTATGATTTTCCCAACTTGGGGACTGTACCTTGCTACATTTTTCACAGGCCCCCACAAATTGTGCAATATCAGCAGCTACTTGGGGCCAGTAATATTTTTCAGATGTCCTTTGACGTGTTGTTCCATTCCTCTGGTGTCCACCGTCAGGTACAACATGAGCTTGTGCCATCACTTTTTCCCTGTAGGGAGTTGGTAATACTAATTGTCCCTGTTCTTTGGATCCTGCCCTAGCTTTCCTGAAGAGCAGTCCCTCCTTTAAATAGAATTGCCCTTTCTTAGGGTGTGTATGGCTTGTTGGCAATTTGCCAAAGCAAGGTTTTAGTGATTTATCCTTTGCCTGGGCCTTTCTCATCTGCTTATGGGAATAAATTAGGGGTGGTTCCTCCTCCGTTCTACTAGGGGTCGACCTAACCTGAAGCGTGGCCACTACCACAGGTTTTACCGGGCTTCCTAGAAAAACATATTTACTTCCTAACACCAGCGGGTAATTAGGGTCGTCACACACGGCTGCTCTAATCACTCCTTCCACGTACCTAGTCTTGACATTTATTTCGGCTACGGGAAGTGTCATGGTGGATATTCCCTTTATGGCCCCTTGTATCTCCACTTTCCCTGTGGTATACTGTTCAGGTTGCACTCACAACTGAGTCATATTCTAAACCTGAATCGTAAAGGCACCTAACCTTGGCACCATTACATGTCACTTCTTCACAGATGGGGGGATGTTGAAGATTTATATGATTCTCTGTCAGTTTCTTCTTCCCCTTGTTCACTGTTATCATGCATGCCGCGTGATATGGAGGAACTTTCCTACCACATTCACTAGTATTATGATTATGCATCCTGCATATTTGACACTATTTTCCTTCCTGTCTGAAGGGTTTCCTGTCATCATATTTCCTTTCATTGAATTGTGGGGTTTTATGTTTATTATCATAACGTGGCCTATCAAACTGATGCTTACCTTTGTTCTGATCTCTATGATCAAACTCATTAAAGTTTTGTGGTGCCTTAAAATTGTCTACCTGTTTCTTTTTATTACTAGTTACCTCTGCTTGAGCTGCCTGATATCTTTCAGCAACATTTAGTAACTCAACCAGCCACTCTGCACCTTGTTCCATGAGAAACTTTCTCAGGTCTGGAGCCATGGACTCTCTTAGCTTCTCTATAAGGATCATTTCCTTAAGATCTTGGATTTTCCTCAGAGCCGTCCATTTCTCCAAGTATGTCTCTAACCGTGCAGAGAACTGGTGATATGTCTCACCTGACAGTAGTTTAGCATTCCTGAACTTTTTTCTATAAAATTCTCCATTCTTTTCATATCTTAGCAACAGAACCTGCTTTAACATGTCATAATTGTCTTGGTCATCTCTGCTCATCTTGGCAAAAACGTCATAAGCTGTACCACGAAGCCCTTGTGATAACTTTAAGCTCCACCTTTCTCTCTCTAACCCATACGTGGTAGCTAACAGTTCATATCTATTTAGGTAGCTCTCTATGTCATCGTCTTTCTCAACAAAATGGTCTAAATGAAAACTCATAGCTGAGGTTGAGGCTCCCTGACTAGCAGTAGCATCAGAGGTAAAGGGACTGGCACCATTTTCAGGAGCATGGCCTTGAAATTCCAACTCCCTTAGTCGTAACTCGTGCTCCCTCTGTAATCTCTTATCTTCTGCTTCCCTCTCTGCAGCCAATTGCTAGTCTTCCCTTTCAGCAGCCTGTCTCTTTTCTTCTCGATCTTCCTCCAATGCCTTAGCCTCTTTGTCAGCCTCAATCTGCAGCCTCTTAATTTCTTTTTCAGCCTCTAACTTTTTTCTTCAGCCTCAATCTGCAGCCTCTTAATTTCTTTATCTGCCTCTATTCTCTTATCTTCGGCCAATCTATCAGATTCTAATTTTCTTTCAGCCTCTTTTTCTAATCTTTTTTCTTCGCGTTCAATAAATTTGTCACATTCAGTTGTGATATAAGCAATCATAATTTGCCCGTCCATTCCCAATTCTTTAGCAGCCTGCACAGCAGCAGATCGAAACTTTGCCAGGTCTGCCATTTTCTAACAGGCAAATTTCGACAATGTTTAACTAAACAATTCAATCTATGACTAATTAAACTAAGGACAACCACAAGCACTGAGAGCTCAACCTTATCTATTTCCCACCCAAGAATACCTTTTTAATTTTTATTATTCCCTGAAGTGAACTCCCCCCAATATATGTGCTAGGAGAAGGTTCAAAATCCCGGACAGGACCCCAATATATGTGGTAAGTTGGGATTATATAATAGAGTTATAGGGGACTTAGTGTACTGACTGAGATCAGCTGTGAAGGTATCTGTATCTAATAAGTGTGGTGTGTTACAGATGACCTTACTTGCTACCACATTTAGACCTCAATCAGACTTATTCTTGAATTTGGTGATGACTACGTTCAATGTCTAGGGTTATGATAGTGATGTAGTGTAATTCACAACAACCAACAGACAGATAAACACCTAAGTTAAGATGCTCAACAAATTGACAACAATATGACTGTCACAAACAACTAACACTCTAAAGATTATCTTATTAAGTCAAGGGTTAAATTTTAACAAATGTATTGAATTTTTTTCAATAAATAGATATCCTGATCCTACTACACAGTGAATCAGGAATCACAATCAAATGTAAACACAATGTTTATGTACAAAATTCTATACAAAGGATCTTTGTCCCGACATATAATATTATTATAATATGAGTGTAATGTTGTGAGGTAGTATTATGAGGCAATACTGGCTGTTTGAGCTAGGTTGTTGGTTGTCATCACGACTTCATGTGTTTGTTACTGGTGGAAATAATATTAAAGGATTCACAGATTCTTTTACTTTTTAAAACAAATACTGTCCCTCTTGGACTATTTATGTAAGTCAATTGAGGTGGGTTATACAAGGGTGAGCTGCTCGTACTGAAACATTCTTAGCTCATATAGCGGCTGCAGGAAAACTGTATCCTCTGCTCGCTTGCTTCTTAGTTTGCTAAAATAAACCCACAATGGCTGATATCTTGGGCAAGGAGTCTGCTGCCAGAGTTCTGGATCAAGCAAGGCTCAGACCATGTGCTGCTATATTAACATCAGTACCACGGTCCCTGAAATAAGAAGGTTATGCCTCCTTCTTCATAACTAATATATAATATATTTCCACACTGACGTACAAGACAGTACAAACATAAAGTTCAGAGCTGTAGGCCAACTGCTAGCTTTTCATGTGACAATATACACCAGTATTCCTCTCCCTAATGGTTACAACGCCTCTGCAATTCCAGCGTTAATCCCTTCTATACAATAGGATAGGTGTCATGTTACATATGGCAATCCAATATATCTATCTGTATAGGCAGTTATACTCCTCTCTGACAATCTTTACAAGGTGGAGCAATATCTAGGCTTTGCCTCATGTTTGCTACTGAACCACACACATACAGACATAATTTATCATTTCACATTCAATTTTCATATAAAATATATTAAATATGTCTAGCTTACCACAATTCAAGGAAATATTAAACAAGTAACGTTGACTGGCGATGAATTCTGGCACAATTTTGATCTGCCGCTTTCCAGGCTTTTCCTTTATTAGAAATTTCTTAGCCTGTTCTCAACGTACTTGATTTTCACAAGATTTATTTTTAAAAATGGCAGTGAACTGACGCTTCTATTTGACCATATCTAACGTTCTAACCAATCAGGCCATGTTTACATGAGCCTTTGAAAAAAACTATCCATCCTATAAGTTGCCATTAACAACAATATTTGTATTTGCAGTTAGACCAATAAGGTTTCGCCTTACATTTTACCACAGCCAATCAAATCGTATCTAACTTGTCGGCCTCACTTCCCCCAAAGCAGTGTTTTCCAAACATGCCATAAAAAAAATAAGCAGATATGATCTTGTGCTGTCAGTCAACCCCACTATAGTATTTTGGCTATAATTTGTTAAGTAATAGACTATTTGCGTAACACATAACATATTCTTTGTCAGCAAGTCCTAAGGTACAAGAATATATAAGTTTAATGGGGCTAAGTGGCTTCGTTCAAAATATGTATTTTTCTATGATAGTCGTGACTTTGCTGTTACCACCTGTTCACTTCCATACTATGGGATGTCTTCTGTACTGTCAGACTAATGTCAGGAGCTTAGACATAAAACAGTAGAATGTCAGGTTTCCCAATAAGACTTTAAACCTGTTTTCAAAACCTAACCTCGTATCGTTAGTGTTTTTTATCACTGTTTATTTGAAAAAATCAGGCCTTCATGCGTTTCGCGTGGGATTGGCGTTCACTTTTTAATCGCGAGACGACGTAGTATTATTGCTTCGCTCCGTCTATCCTTTCTCGTCTCTGCTTAGCCCGTCTGTCTTTTTAGGTCAACTTTGTGTGTATAATTTCATTAATGTAGTATTTGTATCTAGGTCATTATGCAGTGTGCCTATCAAGGTCGTCTAAGAAATACAGTACCAGTTTTATTTTTAGAAACGACTGTGATTCGCGTGTAGGCTTTACGTAGAGTTTATGCAGACGAAGTAGAAAATGGAGGGTCTCTTGTTCAGCCATTATGGCGTTATAAAACGGAAGCGCTATTGGGAAAGAACTAGTCGTTCACCATTCTTCTTTCTTTCTATTGTATTATTTCGTTCGGCTTTATATTTATGTTCTGATTTATATATGGGTATTAGAATTTTTCACCACAATTCTCCCCACTTTAAAACAGACATCATATGTCAGTTCCTAATTTTAGGTACACAAAGATAAATTTCTGTCTATGCCTGGTGATTACTTTGATTCTCATCACACGGATGGCGGCTTAGAAAATCTGCATCAACGTTTCGCTGATTTTATTTTTATCATGGATTAATGCAGGTGGGTCAATTCAAAGTAAGCCCTACTGATGAAGGTTGCCTCAGACCTCTGCAATCCAAGAATCCATTTCAGTTATGTTACTGAACAGCTGCAAGTGTTACTGCTGGTCTTAATGTTGCTTAGCAATCAATATTCACCATTTTTCTTCTCTGAGTCTGTTCAACGACATGTCCCGAGAATATTAGATGTTCCTCAAATTGTACGTTATGAGGAATTGATCTATATGGTGATATCTGAGTTGTGTAGGGGATCCAATAATTTCCTGATCAGCCTTAATAAACACTCGGACTATCCTCAATTCAAAAAGGCAACAATGGAGACACTCTGCTCCTCCGAAATGTTCACAGCCAACAATTGGTGTGATCTCAGGCTTGATTGAATGTGGAAACACCCTTCTTATAATATATTTATAATGTGCCACTCAAATGGAGGCCATATTCACCAACTATAGTTCCGCCTACCGACAATTTGGTGAATTAAGATAATATGTGGGGAAATGAGTTTCTGCATCAGAAATCAATTCGCCCTTAGCTTTGCTATAATATGTGTGGGTGATCTCCATCCAGGTTCCGATCAATACTTTCCCTTGGACGGTGTAGGGTCGGGTGACTACCAATGTTACCAGTGCCCTTTTCATGCTATATTAATAGCCACAGGGTGAAGCGCTGTGAGCATTTTCCGAATTGCTCACTCGTCCACTCCCCAATTTTCTTCTAACATTTTGTTTCGGGTTCAAATCTGGCGGATTATCTTCAATATTAATTTCAGCCAGTTCCCTAACTGCGGCTTCAAACTGTGCCTGGGTTGACTAGTCTGAGTTTCTATTTTCTCTGGATGCCCTTCTCAGAGTTGCGAATCTAAATATTTTTGGTGAAAACTGTTGGTGGGAAGGTGGATACCTATCCTCTATGTCAACCTTATTATTTTTATTTTCCTTGTTATTTTTAGGCCCATATGTTTCAGAAAGCTTGGCTGGCATCTGATTATGATTTTCCCAACTTGGGGACTGTACCTTGCTACATTTTTCACAGGCCCCCACAAATTGTGCAATATCAGCAGCTACTTGGGGCCAGTAATATTTTTCAGATGTCCTTTGACGTGTTGTTCCATTCCTCTGGTGTCCACCGTCAGGTACAACATGAGCTTGTGCCATCACTTTTTCCCTGTAGGGAGTTGGTAATACTAATTGTCCCTGTTCTTTGGATCCTGCCCTAGCTTTCCTGAAGAGCAGTCCCTCCTTTAAATAGAATTGCCCTTTCTTAGGGTGTGTATGGCTTGTTGGCAATTTGCCAAAGCAAGGTTTTAGTGATTTATCCTTTGCCTGGGCCTTTCTCATCTGCTTATGGGAATAAATTAGGGGTGGTTCCTCCTCCGTTCTACTAGGGGTCGACCTAACCTGAAGCGTGGCCACTACCACAGGTTTTACCGGGCTTCCTAGAAAAACATATTTACTTCCTAACACCAGCGGGTAATTAGGGTCGTCACACACGGCTGCTCTAATCACTCCTTCCACGTACCTAGTCTTGACATTTATCTCGGCTACGGGAAGTGTCATGGTGGATATTCCCTTTATGGCCCCTTGTATCTCCACTTTCCCTGTGGTATACTGTTCAGGTTGCACTCACAACTGAGTCATATTCTAAACCTGAATCGTAAAGGCACCTAACCTTGGCACCATTACATGTCACTTCTTCACAGATGGGGGGATGTTGAAGATTTATATGATTCTCTGTCAGTTTCTTCTTCCCCTTGTTCACTGTTATCATGCATGCCGCGTGATATGGAGGAACTTTCCTACCACATTCACTAGTATTATGATTATGCATCCTGCATATTTGACACTATTTTCCTTCCTGTCTGAAGGGTTTCCTGTCATCATATTTCCTTTCATTGAATTGTGGGGTTTTATGTTTATTATCATAACGTGGCCTATCAAACTGATGCTTACCTTTGTTCTGATCTCTATGATCAAACTCATTAAAGTTTTGTGGTGCCTTAAAATTGTCTACCTGTTTCTTTTTATTACTAGTTACCTCTGCTTGAGCTGCCTGATATCTTTCAGCAACATTTAGTAACTCAACCAGCCACTCTGCACCTTGTTCCATGAGAAACTTTCTCAGGTCTGGAGCCATGGACTCTCTTAGCTTCTCTATAAGGATCATTTCCTTAAGATCTTGGATTTTCCTCAGAGCCGTCCATTTCTCCAAGTATGTCTCTAACCGTGCAGAGAACTGGTGATATGTCTCACCTGACAGTAGTTTAGCATTCCTGAACTTTTTTCTATAAAATTCTCCATTCTTTTCATATCTTAGCAACAGAACCTGCTTTAACATGTCATAATTGTCTTGGTCATCTCTGCTCATCTTGGCAAAAACGTCATAAGCTGTACCACGAAGCCCTTGTGATAACTTTAAGCTCCACCTTTCTCTCTCTAACCCATACGTGGTAGCTAACAGTTCATATCTATTTAGGTAGCTCTCTATGTCATCGTCTTTCTCAACAAAATGGTCTAAATGAAAACTCATAGCTGAGGTTGAGGCTCCCTGACTAGCAGTAGCATCAGAGGTAAAGGGACTGGCACCATTTTCAGGAGCATGGCCTTGAAATTCCAACTCCCTTAGTCGTAACTCGTGCTCCCTCTGTAATCTCTTATCTTCTGCTTCCCTCTCTGCAGCCAATTGCTAGTCTTCCCTTTCAGCAGCCTGTCTCTTTTCTTCTCGATCTTCCTCCAATGCCTTAGCCTCTTTGTCAGCCTCAATCTGCAGCCTCTTAATTTCTTTTTCAGCCTCTAACTTTTTTCTTCAGCCTCAATCTGCAGCCTCTTAATTTCTTTATCTGCCTCTATTCTCTTATCTTCGGCCAATCTATCAGATTCTAATTTTCTTTCAGCTTCTTTCTCTAATCTTTTTTCTTCGCGTTCAATGAATTTGTCACATTCAGTTGTGATATAAGCAATCATAATTTGCCCGTCCATTCCCAATTCTTTAGCAGCCTGCACAGCAGCAGATCGAAACTTTGCCAGGTCTGCCATTTTCTAACAGGCAAATTTCGACAATGTTTAACTAAACAATTCAATCTATGACTAATTAAACTAAGGACAACCACAAGCACTGAGAGCTCAACCTTATCTATTTCCCACCCAAGAATACCTTTTTAATTTTTATTATTCCCTGAAGTGAACTCCCCCCAATATATGTGCTAGGAGAAGGTTCAAAATCCCGGACAGGACCCCAATATATGTGGTAAGTTGGGATTATATAATAGAGTTATAGGGGACTTAGTGTACTGACTGAGATCAGCTGTGAAGGTATCTGTATCTAATAAGTGTGGTGTGTTACAGATGACCTTACTTGCTACCACATTTAGACCTCAATCAGACTTATTCTTGAATTTGGTGATGACTACGTTCAATGTCTAGGGTTATGATAGTGATGTAGTGTAATTCACAACAACCAACAGACAGATAAACACCTAAGTTAAGATGCTCAACAAATTGACAACAATATGACTGTCACAAACAACTAACACTCTAAAGATTATCTTATTAAGTCAAGGGTTAAATTTTAACAAATGTATTGAATTTTTTTCAATAAATAGATATCCTGATCCTACTACACAGTGAATCAAGAATCACAATCAAATGTAAACACAATGTTTATGTACGAAATTCTATACAAAGGATCTTTGTCCCGACATATAATATTATTATAATATGAGTGTAATGTTGTGAGGTAGTATTATGAGGCAATACTGGCTGTTTGAGCTAGGTTGTTGGTTGTCATCACGACTTCATGTGTTTGTTACTGGTGGAAATAATATTAAAGGATTCACAGATTCTTTTACTTTTTTAAAACAATTACTGTCCCTCTTGGACTATTTATGTAAGTCAATTGAGGTGGGTTATACAAGGGTGAGCTGCTCGTACTGAAACATTCTTAACTCATATAGCGGCTGCAGGAAAACTGTATCCTCTGCTCGCTTGCTTCTTAGTTTGCTAAAATAAACCCACAATGGCTGATATCTTGGGCATGGAGTCTGCTGCCAGAGTTCTGGATCAAGCAAGGCTCAGACCATGTGCTGCTATATTAACATCAGTACCACGGTCCCTGAAATAAGAAGGTTATGCCTCCTTCTTCATAACTAATATATAATATATTTCCACACTGACGTACAAGACAGTACAAACATAAAGTTCAGAGCTGTAGGCCAACTGCTAGCTTTTCATGTGACAATATACACCAGTATTCCTCTCCCTAATGGTTACAACGCCTCTGCAATTCCAGCGTTAATCCCTTCTATACAATAGGATAGGTGTCATGTTACATATGGCAATCCAATATATCTATCTGTATAGGCAGTTATACTCCTCTCTGACAATCTTTACAAGGTGGAGCAATATCTAGGCTTTGCCTCATGTTTGCTACTGAACCACACACATACAGACATAATTTATCATTTCACATTCAATTTTCATATAAAATATATTAAATATGTCTAGCTTACCACAATTCAAGGAAATATTAAACAAGTAACGTTGACTGGCGATGAATTCTGGCACAATTTTGATCTGCCGCTTTCCAGGCTTTTCCTTTATTAGAAATTTCTTAGCCTGTTCTCAACGTACTTGATTTTCACAAGATTTATTTTTAAAAATGGCAGTGAACTGACGCTTCTATTTGACCATATCTAACGTTCTAACCAATCAGGCCATGTTTACATGAGCCTTTGAAAAAAAACTATCCATCCTATAAGTTGCCATTAACAACAATATTTGTATTTGCAGTTAGACCAATAAGGTTTCGCCTTACATTTTACCACAGCCAATCAAATCGTATCTAACTTGTCGGCCTCACTTCCCCCAAAGCAGTGTTTTCCAAACATGCCATAAAAAAAATAAGCAGATATGATCTTGTGCTGTCAGTCAACCCCACTATAGTATTTTGGCTATAATTTGTTAAGTAATAGACTATTTGCGTAACACATAACATATTCTTTGTCAGCAAGTCCTAAGGTACAAGAATATATAAGTTTAATGGGGCTAAGTGGCTTCGTTCAAAATATGTATTTTTCTATGACTTTGCTGTTACCACCTGTTCACTTCCATACTATGGGATGTCTTCTGTACTGTCAGACTAATGTCAGGAGCTTAGACATAAAACAGTAGAATGTCAGGTTTCCCAATAAGACTTTAAACCTGTTTTCAAAACCTAACCTCGTATCGTTAGTGTTTTTTATCACTGTTTACTTGAAAAAATCAGGTCTTCATGCGTTTCGCGTGGGATTGGCGTTCACTTTTTAATCGCGAGACGACGTAGTATTATTGCTTCGCTCCGTCTATCCTTTCTCGTCTCTGCTTAGCCCGTCTGTCTTTTTAGGTCAACTTTGTGTGTATAATTTCATTAATGTAGTATTTGTATCTAGGTCATTATGCAGTGTGCCTATCAAGGTCGTCTAAGAAATACAGTACCAGTTTTATTTTTAGAAACGACTGTGATTCGCGTGTAGGCTTTACGTAGAGTTTATGCAGACGAAGTAGAAAATGGAGGGTCTCTTGTTCAGCCATTATGGCGTTATAAAACGGAAGCGCTATTGGGAAAGCACTGGTCGTTCACCATTCTTCTTTCTTTCTATTGTATTATTTCGTTCGGCTTTATATTTATGTTCTAATTTATATATGGGTATTAGAATTTTTCACCACAAATATAATAGGTATCCATTTCGAATTCAATGAAATATCCCGAAATAATGTAACGTTTACTGTCGTGTTATTAACTGCCACCTTCTGCTAGGGGTTAGTTCTTTAGTGATTATGTTCAACACAAACAATAACCAATTAATACGTTTGTAAGAAAGTACCTCAACTCAGAGTGTACAAGATAAAGTATACATTTACTACGGTCCACAACTGAAATTATTATAAAATCCATAGGCCAACAGCAATGAGCCCACACTCATTCTGACCATTACACTAGATACTTAACACAACTTGTATAAGTCAGTCGCAGTCCATACATTGATTTATAATCCTTGTCATCCAAATAATATCATCCACGGGATTCAATCAAATTAACATTCTAATAACACACGCAAGACTATTACATATAGCAATTGAAGCGGACGTTAGCAACGCAATCTTAAAGCACATCTGTCTTAGCTGATTACACAACAAGGATCTCAAAACACAGCCATCTTGATCGGCTACACAAAACAGTATCTTTATGTTGACAAGCACGAGCACTCACGTCATAATTCTTAGGCGTAACGACGCGCTAACTTACGTCCTTTTGAGCACCACAAAGTTCCAAGATAATGGACGCTTTGGGGTGTGCAAAAAGATGTGTACCACATTTATATAAAACATGTTTACATATACATATGCACTGGTTGAAAAGGTTAATATAATAATTATATAAATATATTGTTTCTGCCATCATCCACTCCCTGCTTTATATATACTTGGGACTACCTCTGCTTTTAGTTCTCTATGAGAAACGTGCATGAAGCGGTCATCAGCTCATGCAGTGGTGGTTCACGAAACCATCATTCTAAATGCTGAGGTTACCAGCCTCGTATGAACGTGGACATCCACCAGCAATTTACACATGATAATAATGCAAAATATAGAATGATAAAATGTATAACTTACCCCAAATAACTTTGGGCAGTACAGACTTCCGGCTTAGAGAAATAGTTTCGGCAACTTGGTTAAGATACTTCTTACACGTGGTCAGGGGTATTATTTTATAATATAATCCCACTAAGACTGTGCGTTCAGGTTCCTAGGATTCCAGACTTTCTGAAATACGAGTAAAGGTAGTAAAGGTAGAGTAATTTTTTTTTTTTTTGGCTGTGAAAGTCCAGAAGAAACAAAAAGGATCCCGTTACACACCCATTCAGGCATATTGGGAATATTGTGCTAGGCCCATATTTTCTTGACCATCGGCACACTATGGGTGATGTGATCAGCATCACGCCGGCCGCCTAACCTTCCCAGAGTTGATCTGGTACCCAATTCATGAGGCTGGGTCGACCACGGAGCCGTTTGCAGTCTAAAAAATCGCACTTCAACTAGGGATCGAACTTTGGACCATAGAGCTAGGAAGCCAGTGCACTAACCATTGCGCTACCGCGGCTCCAAAGAAAGTCCAGAAGATGCTCCAATACATGTCCCGGTCCTTAAAATTAAAATCATGATTCTATTCCTTTCCGGCTTAACTGATTGTCTACTTGACGAGTTGAATTAGCATTCCCTTGGACAAAATGTGCTAGATTATAAGCAACATTTTGCCCATGTATCCACGTTGCTACAATATGACAAGGCTCCAATCAGAAAAGTTGTATTTTAACATCTCAAATGCCAAACCCAATAGCAAACAATATGCGTACTTTGGTAGGGGTATATGCCCACTACTCTCTCGTGAAAATTCCTGCGTGGAACATATGATGTGATTTTTTTCAAAAGTCACTCCCACATAAGGCATTTTCTCTTCCGTTGATATTGATCATGTTTGTCACCCACCACTTCATAGATCTATCACTGATAATATCTTTCAAGATTGATAACTTATCGTAACTATTGCCTACAACAAATCTGCCGGAAACGATTACATCATTTTTCGTGCGTGTGTTTAAGCTGTCACCAGACTGATATTTACCAACACGTTCCTGTGCAAAAGTACAAATATCAAGCAACAACCCTGGGTTCTTGTTCCCTCCAAGACGGAAAATATAATCAGTGATAAGACAACTGACTGTGGCTATCTCCGCTTTGTTTACGTATTAATCCTGGCGCTTCAATTCACTGTCTGGTATGGGGGCAAATTTTTTGTTTACTTCTAGACATTCGCTTACAATAAAAGCATACGCAATCCTGATGTATTCATACAGAGTCTTAATATATGATTATTTCTTAAGTAAAAATGTACTGTTTACAGATCGCGAATGGGCTTTAAGTAGAACATTTCAAATGTTTATTGGTTTCAGCTGAGTTTATTGTTCTTCCAAAACAGGTAACAGCGGCGACAGAAAAGTATACTAATGACAGAAAATCTTGCATAAATTTCTGGACCAGCCGGATAACTGTCATCGACACAGAACCATCCTAAATTTTCTTGACCAACAAATCTTGTTTTACATTTGGTGAACACGCATCAGAGTAATCCAGTTCTATAAGACTAAAAACAGTTTCCAAATCCCAGGAAAATATATGCCATTATATTCCTAATCTAATATAGGAAACACATTCTTGATCGCCATGCAAATAGCCTACGCTACATTCTTTTTTAATTTTTGTTTTGTTTTTAAAGTGGTTGCATTAACGTCAACCAATATACGCCCTTCAGACAACTTTATTTCATGGAGAACTTCGAAGTTATCAGATAGGGCAAGGAGAACTCTAATGTTACCTAGTAAATCTGAAACTTTAACAGCACTTGTGGACACTGGTGCTCGACTCATTGAAAGGATGTCAGACAAAGAAAACGTGCATAACGATGCATCCCTATCAATTTCTGACCGTTCACAACGTCCACTTATACAGACAGTAGCTCAGTTATTAACATCGCCGTTGAACGAAAGGTCTCTAAGAACACAACGTGATATCGATGAGCTAATTTTGCCAAGTCATACTCAAGACGCCATTCGCCGATCTTACCTCAAAGGAAGGGACATCATTAATGCTGAATCTTCCAAAAATAATCATTTAATGATAAAAAGAGAATATAAAACCACGACAAATACAGTAGGTGAGATACGGCGAACAGCCAGGTCTGAGATGGAGTCTGATGTCCTGAAGACATTCCTCGAGTCTGCTCCCAGACACTTCGTGAAACGGGACTCCAGTTTAATCACAGTAAGTATAACTATTTTATGTTTCAGCGAGCAAGTAACCCGCCAAAGCATGATGGGAGTTAATTAACCGGTATGTTGTGCTCTTTCTGCTTCACGTCCAGATGACAGCATTAATTCCCAAGTGGTAATTTAAATGCATTCCATTCCGTTTCAACTGCATCAGATCGTTGTAGTCAAACTTATCATTACTTATGGTCAATGCGCCCTGAAAAAAAATGTAAAAGCCAGCATGCTGCTTTAATGGGTATTCAATTTAACTTTCCCGATTCAATACCCGCCATTTCCGTCTTTTCCCTAAAATGAACCATGAAAAGAGTGTAATGCATGCGCGTACTTTTAATGGGTGTTCAATTTAGTTTTCACGGTGCAATGCACGCCTTTCACAAATGTTCCCAGAAAGCTCGCGGAACTTTATATTGTTCATTATAGGATGTGTCACTTAGATAATTAGTAACATGGAGATAATTTCATATGTGGCAGCCTGGTAATGCTGGTAAGTGTCAATGGGTTAGTGGTAGGAGGATGGCACTGTACCAATCTGTCTCTTCTAGTTACCGCTGCTTATAGAAGTTAGGTCCTTTCGTGAGACGAGCTACCGCTCGAGATGACTCGTTCGAATGGCAATTTACAGGCCCTTGATCTAGTGGTGTACTCTCGGGACTCCAGGTTCTAGGGTAAGGCTGATGGTAAAAGTGGTTGTGCTAACTGTACTTCGTACCAACAGGGCAGGCAGTCAAGCTTCTTTGTAAGTAACTCGACAGGTGCACTCAGACCGTCATTCACTAGTTCAGGACTCAGGTTTCATAAAGATGTTACAACGTTTATTTCCAACCATAAGGTTGATCCAATACAGTCATGATTATATACAAACGCATGCTAGACCTGGCAAGCTCACCCAGACTACCTACAAATAATGAAAATGGCCGCAACATATACATTGTTCGGTACTCGTGAACCGTACTCACACAATTGATGGTTGGTTGCGTGTACATGGAAACTCTGGTTCCTTACTCTACAGCAAATATCCTCAACGTAAAGAAATTCTGCTCACTTCTAGTTCAAAGAATCTATTTGTGTTCTGGCGCTTTACGGGTGCTAAAGATTGAGCACATGCTGCATCTACGAAAACCTCGTTAACACCAATGTGCATCTGTTAGAACTAATTCATATGGAGCTAACTGCTCTGACTGACTGCTCTGCTCCCACTCATGAGCCAACCGCTCTGTCTCACCGTTCTACACCAACTCTCCGTGAAAAACACTGTTTTTCCATTCCCCCCGTTGACCGCTAACAGTCCTTTCCTTCTGATTGGTCTGGCCAACTGACCTGGGCCCAATCACTTATCTTTTCCTATTCTGTCTGAGCATTGAATAAACATCTCCCTTCACTTCCGTATTTTACCACGACCACTTTCAAAATACCTTTTCCAAACGAAATACACCAATCATCATCATCACCAGCGGCTATCACCGCAACGAAAGTTGGCTGCTCTGGATCTCCAACATTTTCTGTCTGTTGTTTTGATGGTGCACTCTGATAGACTCTTTCTTGTTGGTCTCTTGATGCTATCTTCCCACTTATAGCACTGTCTTTGCCTTCCACTCTGCCTTCTAGTATGGTCTTCAGTAAAGTGTTAAGTTGTTTTAAATGGCCAAAATATTTTATTTGCCTAATTTCGATCTCCTTCATTAATTCTCTTTTCGTACCTAGGTTTTCTAGAACCACTTTATTTGTTTTCTTCTCTTTCCATGGGATGCGCCCCAATGCGTCTCACAGATTAGCAACATCTCTTCCATTCAACCAAAGAACATAGTGGTGCGAGAAATGTGATTTTTCAACCAAGGTACGGTACGGTCTTGCACAACTAAATGCTACCTACGGAGATGTTTGGTATCGATGTTTAGTCTTTCTAAAATTATGATAATTTCACCACGTTTTACAATGTCTACCTACAAGCAAAGATTGACGGACAAGGAGAAAGAGCACGACAAAGAACAATATACTGGACATTATAAGAAAACTGCAAGGAGAGAGGTACGTAATAGTAGCTTTCATTTAACATTAGGGAACTACGAAGAGTCATGATCGCGTACCCCAGACAGTATAGAATGTGGGACAAGATGAGCTAGGAGCTCGTATACCAAATATTCACAATTATCTTTGATATGTATACATGCCTGGCTTAATGTGCGAAACAACGATGTCATTGTTCCACATAAACCTTCACTTTCCTTAATTTAAAATTCTTCATTTTCTGAGACTCATTATGGCGTTATAGGCAGTTAAGAAAGGATTGGGAAGAGGAGAGGTGATAACTGGAGCTCTTTGAATTTTGTTTTTGCTGAAGCAGATACAGAACAAAATTTTAACCACGAAGACCTGTGCAATTTAAAGAAAAGAAAGGTTGACACCATAGCCGTCGATTATAATGAACTGGCTGAAAATCAAAATAAAAGCTTATTCCTGTGTAGGTGGTACGTGTATGTCTTATGATGTGTACAAAGCTTACAAACGTCTGTATGTTATTTACATGGTTATAAATATCTCTGTATGGTGTGTAAGAGGCGCGTGTGTATCTGTATGGTATCTAAATGGTGCGTGTATCTCTGTATGGTATGTAAGTAGTGCGCGTAAATCTGTATGTCTGTAAATGGTGCGTGTATCTCTGTATGGTGTGTAAGTGTTGCGTATATCTCTGTGTGGTGTGTAAGTGATGCGCACATATCTGTACAGTGTGTAAATGGTGCCTGTAAATCGTTACAGTGTGTAAGTGATGCATGTATATCTGTACGGTGTGTAAAGGCTTCATGTATATCTGTATGGTGTGTAAATGGTGCGTGTATATCTGTATGGTATGTAAATGGTGTGTGTATATCTGTATGTCGTGTAAGTGGTGCTGGTATATTTGTATTGTAAGTGATGCGTGCATATCTGTACGGTGTGTAAGTGGTGCATCTATATGTTGTGTAAGTCGTGCATGTATATCTGTTTTGTGTGTACGTAGTGCGTGTATATATGGTGTGTAAGGTGTAAGTCGTGCATGTATATCTGTTTTGTGTGTACGTAGTGCGTGTATATATGGTGTGTAAGATGTGCACCGCACGTTTAAGTATTGTGAGTGTATAAATTGGCATCGCCTGTGGAATAATATCAATAACGTCTCAAGAAGTCGGCTCACATGAAACTGACTGCTGGCTGGTCTTAAAGATAGCACTGACTTGACGACTTTAATTCTTCATGAAATGTTTTTCTTGCTGAATTAGGCTTCGTGCAATGAATCGTTCAGTGATTTAATTGTTTTAGGTAATAAGAATTAAGTGACTGAACTGGATTCAGGCAATATGTTTTGAGTAACTGAACTTCATTGATACAGTAATCTTTTGAATGGGTGAACTTGGTAAACAGACGAATTAAAATGCTGGCGCCCCTGCCGTGTACACACGTGGGCTTGTATATGCTTCCTTCAAACTTAAGAAGTTGTGATGTCTTGTCTTGCGACTTCTGCTATCCGGACGTAGGCTACCTATCTTTTTTCTAATTAGATGTCGAACACTAAATTTGTAGACTCAGATTACAGGAGCACTGAAGACACAAAGGGTTTTAATAAATTTCACTTATAATATCAGTAGTTAACGCTCTTTCCCGCCTATTCTTCATATATACTTATTCATGAATTATCAGTCTGCTGTTAATTCTCTCATTTATGATGATATGTCATAAGGCGCACATAATAGTTATTTAAATATAGTGACTATGAAAGTATGCGTATTTGTCAGTCTTTAGTTGTGAAATATTAATCTATATGGAGGCAAACCAAGAAGAATTAGATGGACAACGTTTTTTACACTGAAAGATGTGGGAAATGCAGATGACTGCGCGACTCGCACATTCACATCAACACATCCAAGAAAAAACAGATAGACTGAATAAGTTTAGCAAGCAGGTGAGTCTGAACATCAGTTTAAAGCAGAGGTCATGAAAATCTATGTGGGCAATCCTTAGCCCATAACAATAAGGAACCAGAAGTTAGAACAGACAGACACTGTCACAGTATAATAATAAAACCTTCATGACATTATTCTCTAGACTTGGCTCGTATCAAACTGCGAGAGGTCACGCAATCAAAACACTTGTAGACGCCATATACAAAGCGTAACACCAGGCGTGCTGACAATCTCCCTTTTAATAATAACAATGCTGCTCAAACACAAACTCAATAACAACAGCAATAACCAAATGGCTGGCTCAGCAAGTCCTACTACCATTAGAATATAAAACAATGCTGCACAAAACCTAACAACCATGAAGAGAGCACACTCAAATATAATATGGCTTCTATAACCGCTAACCGACATTTTTCTGTGTCAGGCTTCTTATTCACTAATCTCACTGCACCCATTAGCACCACTTACGAACGCATGATTATTCGTATGCAGTTCAGCTGGCATACAATATTTTATGCAAACTTACTTTAAAGCTCAGGTGCGCAAAGAAACATAAGATATTATGTGACATTTAACTCCTTCCCAAGAAAAGAAGTCCGAGTTTTCTTTTCTCTGAGGACGGCAGATATCACAGCGTAAAACAAAAAAATACGACAATATAAAAGCACTACAATGTTGTCCTCAGCCGTCTTGCCTTCGAACATATATATATCACTCGTCTCAAAAAACTACAACCGACACAGAGCTTCTGCTACGAAATTCAGTCTACCCTCTAATGGAATAATTGTGAACTGAAACAGTTGTAGTAATAATGCCCAACGAGTCAGTCATGAGCTCATCTGTTTAGAAGACTTAAAAAACAGTAGAGGTCGATGATCTGTCTAAATTATAAATCGCGAGCCTATAAAATATCTGGACAGTTTGGACACTGCCCATTCTTTAGCAAGGCATTTCCTTTCAATAGTTGAGTACCTCATCTCAGCCGGTAACAGCTTCCGACTTACATACATCACAGGTTGTAATGTACCCTTGTGGTCTTGTATTAGGCATGCGCCAATGCCCACAGATGATGCGTCTGTCAGCAGTATAAAGTGTTTACTTAAATCCTTTAAAAGCAGTCGTGGTTTCTTAGAAAATACCCTCTTGATTTTTGATAGCGCTCTATCGCATTCTTCAGACTATAGAATCCTGTTAGGCATTCCTTTACCAGTAAGAGCGGTTAATGTAGCTGAAATGGAAGAAAAGTGAGGGATGAATTTGTGATAAAAATTCACAAGTCCCATCAGACTTCTCACTTACTTCTTAGTTTTTGGTGCTTGTAGCTCAACAATTTTAGTAACTGTGCTAATCTCGGGTTTCAGTAGATCACAGTGACACTATTTAGTTTACGAAAGTCGATGCAAACACGCAAAAACTCATTTTTCTTACGTACCACGACCAAAGGGAAGGAGTACGCAGAATCCGATGGAAAAATGATCCTCAACCGTAACATGTCATCTAGTTCTTTCTCAATTGTCGACTTGAAATGTAATGGCAGCGGATACGGCTTCACCCTGATCGGTTGTTCGTCAAGTCAGGGTGATATTGTGGCAGATCAAATCGGTATGTCCTGGCAGATCAGAGAGGACATCACAATACTCTCTCATAACAGATTGTGCCGCAGATTTTTGTGCTACCGTTAGGCTCCAAAGATCTACACATTCCCCCATGACTCTAGGGGAGCCATTCTTGGGGAAACTCAGTAGTGACGTTGGTCAACATATCTTTCAATGCACCATTATATCGTTCACATACACCGTTTGGTTATGGATAATAAGGGCTTGTGAAGGATTGGGAAAGGCTCAACAAATTAGTAATCACGGCCTTTTCCTTGGAAGTGAATTGCCGGGCCATGTCTGACAAAATCCCCTCGGGAAAACCAAACCTACTGAACAACATCTGCAACGCATCAGCCACAGCCTGAGAGGTTATGGTCCTTATAGGCACAGCCTCGGGCTATCTTGTACACAAATCCATCACTGTCAGAATAAAACGAAAGCCTCTCTGATGCAACAGAAATCAGACCAACGATATCAATGGCAACTTTCTGGAAGGGCTGGACCGACAAATCAACATTATGTAATTGAGCTTTAGGTGATTTACCCTTATGAGTCACCTGTTGGCATATCCTGCAAGACCTGCAATATACGTTAATGTCTTTGTTGTACGCTGCTGGCCAATAGAATTGTGACCGAACTCGAAGACAAGTACTTGCATTCCCCATATCTCCAGCAAACAGTGAATCGTGCGCCACATGTGTTACGCTTTGTGAATGGCGGCTACAAGTGTTTTGATTGCTTGACCTCTTGCAGTTCGATACGAACCAAGTCTAGAGGATACTGCCATGAAGAGAGGTCACGCAATCAAAATGCTTGTAGATATCTAGGATGCATAGTAACACCAGACGGTGGAACATGGAAAGACATCAACAACCGAATGAATAAAGCGAGAACAGCCTTTGTTGGTCTAAAAACATCTGGAAGTCTTCTCAGCAGAGCACAAACACAAAATTAAGATTATATGAGCGCTGTTTACTTTCTGTAGTTCTCTATGGTGTGGAATGCTGGAGAACACCAGAGAAGAAAATGTCGAGATTGTCCTTTTCCACTCAATCTGCCTAAGGAAAATTTTCCGAATCTTTGAACCCAATGTCATCACCAACCAAGAACTGCTTACTCGGAGTAACCAAGAGAAAATGCACGCCATCATAGCTGGTAGACGCTGGAGTTGGGTTGGCCACGCCCTTAGATGAGACCCCGATGCCATCACAAGAACAGCTATGCTATGGACCCCTAAAGGAAAGCAAAAGAGAGGCCGACCGAAAACAACTTGGCAGAGTACTGTTGAGGCTGAGATGCAAAGAATGAACCAGAGCTGGGGCACTGCACGAAGGATGATCGCCATCCCTGCAAATTGGAAGTTTGTTGCTGCTCTACAAGACGTCACCAGGCGTGATGGCCACTGACTGCTTTCACAGTTGGCGGCTAAGGATCAAAGAAGCAGAAGAAGATGGCGGCAAAGTATATAACTGTAAATTACATCTTTACATATTAGTAATAAAATAACTGAGAGGACGAATCTGTGACTCAACAATTAGTAAATAGAAGAAATAAGATAATATAAGGTAAATAATATTTCGCGAATTAGCAATGAGGCTAAAAGTATTCAGAAGTAATGAAAAAAGAAAATTGTACATGCCTTTTATAAAGTCAACAAACCTTTCCCTTTGCGAAAGTGCTTGATGTTGAATTATGAACAAGGGTAACTCTATGGGACTTCCACTATGCACTACGAATGTGTAAGAACGTATTTGATTCAACACTGCGTTACATTATAAATCGCAGTTGCCAAGCTGTTGCAATCCTTAGACCGCTCCTCTAGCTCCACCTGTCACCCAGTTATTTGCTTCTTTCTTAGCAGGTTTAATGTCGGCTCGCTCGCGCTTTAACCTGTGCATGTCAATTGATGAAAAGGGATGAGATATTCCTAACAAATCTGGTGAGTGTCCGCTTTAAGGTGATGTTAAAAGGCATGCTGTCCTTGTCCGTGGGATAAAGCGATTATCCGTCCTTAATCAAAAAGAGCTTTCTCTCTGAAGACTTGCTCCAAGCTTATAGAATTATTTTCCGTTGTTAACCGCCGTAAGTTTCCTACTTTGGCCAGAGTGGCTTCCTTTGTCTCGCTGTGGCCCTAGACAAAAGAGATGAGACTTCTATTCCGCCACCCACTTGGGTAATCATACTTTTATCTAAGTCCTTTGTCTTAAACACCAAATTGCTAATCCCAATACTTTATCAAATGTGGAATACACACTTTATTGATACAGGAGATTATTTTATCTCTTGTACACCATGTCGCTAACTTCAGTGTTTCCTCGCGATGATACTAGCATCGAATAGAGAGAGAGAGAGAGACAGAGAGAGAGAGAGAGAGAGAGCTAGGTGAAATGAACGATAATGTTACATGAAAGCTCTAAGACCGGGGGGGGGGGGGGGGGGAAGAGTGTGACAGGGGCGCTAGGGGTACCTCACACCCAAAGCCCGTGCACCAAGAAAATTTATAAAGGATCGTTTGACAGGGGTTGCAATTATTGGTTGCTTGCAACCCTCTCAGCAGCAGACTTAACAATTCAAGCAACCCAAAGCCTTATGCAGATCAACATTTAATTCTACCGAACACCAAACAAACAATCCAACAAACAATCAAACGAACACCCAGTCAGTGTTCATAGACTGTCTGAAAAATAATAAATAAAACAACGTCTAAGTGAACATCAATAGCATGGATAATAACACTTACCATACAGAAAACATGCGCCCACCTGATATCATCAACTATCTCACACACTCATGCGTGTCGTCCAATGCGACTAGTATGGTGTTGTGCATGAGGCTGGCAATCGCACCGGGTAACATAGGTTGCTACCGAAACCACTACTGCAAGAGCATCTGAATGCTTCATGCTGAGGCAAACCACACCGGTGGCCCCATGCTCCCTCAGGAGCGGAGGAGAGAAATATACAACTCTAAGTACGCCCACGTGCTCTCACAAACCATGTTCACATAACAATAATAATCAACTGGACATAAAATCATATTCTTCAATACATGTACAACAAATAATCTCAATAATGAGAATTAACTACTACCTCTCAACCGACCCACATCAATACTCGTTCCCGCACTCTGAACATGTCGTAAGTGACGACTGGTGCGCCTGGCCACAAACGTGTCATATGTGACCCCTGACGAGATTGGGAACTCATCACATGAAACACATTATTACAGGACAACCACTGTAACAGCATAAAAATGCTTCTGTTGACTTGTGGTGGACACCAGCCGCATTGGTGTTTCCATGCTCCACCGGGAGCGAACAGAGAAACACCTGTCTCAACTTGCCTTACGCACCAGAAATCTAAATGACTATTCTCCCTGCTAAGTAACCACTACAGATAAACAGTAGAATAATCAATAATCGTGAAATACACTTAATTACTTTTACATTAAAGGATAAAATAAAATTACTCTTACATTAAAGAATAATATTCTTGGCTTTAACCAAAAACTGGAACTAAATACACCGCGTGTCGCTCGGCATAACATATTATAGGTTTAACACGCGGAGCGTGTTTGCTCAGACTCGCTATCACCGCCTTTTATCACCACGAGGTTGCTATCTTGCGATTGTTAATCTTATCTAAATTTCGCAGTGAAATAGCCTCACACTATGTCTGCCTTTCTGAAGAATGAAATAATCGCTCTTAAACTTTCACATCTATCTATCTGTCTCAGGTCATTGCTGGTTACTCTAATGCTCGGACTCGCTCTGTCCATTCGTTGGATGATATATGGACCCCCTGTCATTGTGGGAGCACGAACTACAACGTACTCGTCTTCTGACCACATATCACGAATCTCGGATCTCTCAGCGTCGTGCATTCTCTTCTTCACCAATTCTCCGACCTGTAGTGGAGTAGAACACGACAGCTTGTCACATCTCTCTTTCCGGACAGCTGCAAAACTCTGCAACGGTGGCTCTGCTCTTACGTGCGCCCCTCGTAGCCTGGAAACGTGTCCTTCAACGAGTTTTAGATGTGTCTCCTCCTCTAAATGCCGACCACTTTTCCTGGCGCCCTTATGGTGACAGTTGCCACGGCCATCTCTTGGCTTGCACTGTGACGGAAATGTAGATGTGTTGGTACGCTTAGAGAGGGCGCTCTTTGATGGGCAAACCGATATCAAATGGTCCGGGGACCTACAATGGAAACATCGCTTAGGAAGCGGGCCCTGGGGACACTTGGCTGCCATGTGGTTCGAAAGGTCTCCACAGTTGAAGCATCTTATTTTCCTAGGCTTCCTTGGTGCCCTGGGTCGCCTCCTGCTACCCTTACATCCCTGGCCGCCTTTGACTTTCTTCCCTGCAATAAGCGCCTCACACTCCGGTCGACCACCAACCATCTTTATCTTTGAGCCATTCTGCTCCCCTTCTGTAACCTGACTCCCAGCCGCAGAGGGGTCTAGTTTAACGCTAAGTGGACATCGATTCTGTACGTGGCCTAGTTCTCTGCATTTAAAACAACGAACTGTCCTGGTACGTCTCCCCTGCTCCTGAGACATCGCATCAATTTTAGCCTCTAATTGAGCCACCTGTGCTCTCAGCCGCTTTACTTCTGCGTTTAATGCACGAGTATCTGACACAGTCTCTGTTCTTGCCACTTCAACACTGGCAACACCAGCCCCCGAAGCTGCTTCGACACTGGCAACACCAGCCCCAGAAGTGGGCTCAGTCTCCAAAAACCGTAGGGCATAGTCCCTCACCGACGTGAACGATGCTGTAGGCTCCTTGATGATCATTTCCTTTGCAAGCTTTCTTAGTAGGTCATCTCTCAGACAAGCAGCAAACTGGTCACGAAGAAAGGATGGCGCCAAGGGAGTGACGTTGTTCTGCTTTTGTGCCCTTACAACACTTTGAAACACCTCGTGAATGCGATGGGAGAATTCCCAAAGAGACTCCCTTGCACCTTGCCGGGTAGAGTAGAACGCGGCCATTACTTCTGGGATGCTCCGACGCTCCCCATACACCCTAAGAATGGAATGTAGCATCGATTCTGGGTCATCATCATCAGCCTGAATCCTCAGCTCCCTACGGACACTTGGGGTCACACTGTCAAGAATAACATCTGCCTGGTCCTCTTTACTCATCATCCCTAATCTCCAGGCAGCTCTCACCTCTCTGACATATTCCTCAGCCGTAGGACCCGTGCGCTCCCCAAAGCACCGCACTCTCTTTTGAGTAGGTACCACGATGTACTGCACTCGTTCTGGTTGACGATCCAGCCCTACTACAGGGTCATCCACCTCAGCCACATCTTCGTTATCAGTTCTACTAGCAGCACGTGTGTTGCGTGCCGCCATCTTGTTGCTAGTAGAGTTGACTAGAAATCTTGACAAACTGGATGATCCCGTTCCTCGCCTTGCACTGAACTGGGTGTTCTACTGTTTCGGCTGTTGCTGCTCTGATTGCCGAAGAGTTGCTTCACTGCGTGCTGTCTGTCAATCCTGCCGACGACGCCACTTGTGACAGGGGCGCTAGGGGTACCTCACACCCAAAGCCCGTGCACCAAGAAAATTTATAAAGGATCGTTTGACAGGGGTTGCAATTATTGGTTGCTTGCAACCCTCTCAGCAGCAGACTTAACAATTCAAGCAACCCAAAGCCTTATGCAGATCAACATTTAATTCTACCGAACACCAAACAAACAATCCAACAAACAATCAAACGAACACCCAGTCAGTGTTCATAGACTGTCTGAAAAATAATAAATAAAACAACGTCTAAGTGAACATCAATAGCATGGATAATAACACTTACCATACAGAAAACATGCGCCCACCTGATATCATCAACTATCTCACACACTCATGCGTGTCGTCCAATGCGACTAGTATGGTGTTGTGCATGAGGCTGGCAATCGCACCGGGTAACATAGGTTGCTACCGAAACCACTACTGCAAGAGCATCTGAATGCTTCATGCTGAGGCAAACCATACCGGTGGCCCCATGCTCCCTCAGGAGCGGAGGAGAGAAATATACAACTCTAAGTACGCCCACGTGCTCTCACAAACCATGTTCACATAACAATAATAATCAACTGGACATAAAATCATATTCTTCAATACATGTACAACAAATAATCTCAATAATGAGAATTAACTACTACCTCTCAACCGACCCACATCAATACTCGTTCCCGCACTCTGAACATGTCGTAAGTGACGACTGGTGCGCCTGGCCACAAACGTGTCATATGTGACCCCTGACGAGATTGGGAACTCATCACATGAAACACATTATTACAGGAACAACCACTGTAACAGCATAAAAATGCTTCTGTTGACTTGTGGTGGACACCAGCCGCATTGGTGTTTCCATGCTCCACCGGGAGCGAACAGAGAAACACCTGTCTCAACTTGCCTTACGCACCAGAAATCTAAATGACTATTCTCCCTTCTAAGTAACCACTAAAGATAAACAGTAGAATAATCAATAATCGTGAAATACACTTAATTACTTTCACATTAAAGGATAAAATAAAATTACTCTTACATTAAAGAATAATATTCTTGGCTTTAACCAAAAACTGGAACTAAATACACCGCGTGTCGCTCGGCATAACATATTTGTTGCGTGCATATTTTGACGCACATATTACAAAAATCGATATGGCTATTTGATATGGGAAAAAATAGACATTCATTCATTTGTGTATGAAAATGCTGTTTATGGTAAAAGCGAGATAATCCATGTTTGATTCACACTTTTGATTATAGGAGTAATCGTTCTGGATATTGATCCGGCGCAAGGATAGTGCGCTTGCGTTTGTACTTATTTTTTAGGGCCAGAAAATATATTAATTGGCTTATTGTGTTTATGGCCTGAATTCATATGTATTACATATTATTAGTACAAGTAGAATCAGTCCTATATTGTATATTTTGGATGGGTAGGAGGGACTAGATTCTTGTATGCCGGTCTAGCGGAAGTGTGAGTTGTCTTGACAAGTCGTGATGAGTTCCGATGTACTGCTAAAAATGGCGGGGTACGTTTTTCTAGAGCTGGTCCTTTCGTCAGGAAAAAATGTCTTACGAAGTGGTTTCTCTTCTGAAGGAGATGGTGTCTCTACGATAGTTTGTGTTAGAGACTCTCCTTATGTCAGTATATAGATGATTCGGACTCCAGGTAAACCCAGCTCCTATTTTTGATGATCTCTCGTCGGTTAGGCCTAGCTTGACTTTTGTGCTTCGCTATGCTAGTGTCGTGTTTTGTATCGACGAAGATGACAGATTTTCCTGCAGCGGTTATGGCTACGTGAATCAACCTGATTACCGTAGAGCTGCATGGAAACATTTATGAAATCCTTTATATACCCATTATAAATTAACTCTGGCTTATATTCTCCTTCCTATGAATGAGTGAACGACGACTCAGGGAGGTAGCCATGTTGGATTTCGGTCATCATATGTTTTGATCACTGCCAAGAGAACAGATTATTTATCTTATTATCGGACAGTGACAGAGAGATCTCAATCCTGCTAGAAACCCCCTTTTCGTGGTTCGTAAGATATACTACAAACTATGGACGTCAAGTAACTTTAGTTATTTATCGATCCGCCTTCACTGACGCGTTTAGTCAGATAGGGGGATGTGGCCATAATGTATCATGACATTGAACTTTTGATGTACTGCCATTATTTCTGAATGTGTCATGACTTCAGATCTGCTATGTATACCTACAAGTTGATATGTCAACATACCATGATGTACTCGTATGTCCCAGTGTGTACGTCTGAATAAATTGAGTAAACTAAGATTCCAGCAGTCTGCATTGGTGCCTTGTAGACACACTCTACACTTCTACTTCATACATACACCATCCTGCGTCGGCTGAAGTGACCAAGTTTAGGGCCTGCTTCCCCTGGAGCCTTTGCCTTCCCTAACTCAGGACTAGGGTGAGTTACCCATTTACAGCTGGGTAGACTGGAGCATGCCTGATCTCAACAACACACCACTCTTCCTTACAGAGCATCCAGTGTGTGTGTGAAAGCAACTTTACAGAGTGGAAAGAAAACAAACTTTACAGTGGCGAGCCAGATTCCTGGGTCCAGCTTACGCAGTTTTGTGTTGAGAATCACAGTTTACAGCTAAAAGAACATTTGTTTGACCACATCAACACCAGTAGGACAGCTATACAGTCGATGTCAGCTTGACCTGTATTACCGATAGGATGCTGTATCTAGGTCAGCGCTTGTTGACAGTTTTTCGCTGTACAGACAGTATTACACAGGACAGTGGTATCAAGTGTAGAAAATATCTGGAGCAGTATTGTTGACATTTCTCAACGTACAGAAGAATCACAGTGTTGTTGAACATAAAGTGCATAGTTCATCGTTGGATCTTCATATGCTCAACAGAGAAAAATTGACAGTGTAATAGTTTAAAATTAAATCTATTACTGAATAAAGTGGCAAGTTATTATTATTTAAATAAACTGTGCCTGCTTTACAACACTATACCTGCAACACATTCCATTCATGACATAAATTATATTGTATGCTATATGCTATTTATGCTTACATGTTATTTGTTATGTATTAAATTAGTTTATGTTCTGTGTGACTAGTACAAGGTATGCCGAGTTACATTGGTCTGGTACTAGTATTCGATAGGTACACATTTTCTTAATTGGAAATTTGTTAGCAACAATTTGCTGCTATTTCTGTTAGTTGTGATGAGGTGTTCTTTTCTTCGTTGTTTTTGTTAATAATTTTGTGTTCCTTAGTTTTGTTTGATTTGTTTGTATAATTGTAGGTCTCATCTTTTCTTTCATTTCAGTTTTTTACACCCTTATGTTTATACACTGTGGCGTTATTTGTCTTGTTATCTTATGGCAGTTATCATCACGGTTTCTGTGATCATTTTTTTCATTTCTCCTATTTAATTTAATTTGATCTCTGCAAATGTGTTCATATTGTCTTTTCTTGTTTGTCATTTGTAATGTCTTTAGTTGACATATGACGTATAGTGGTATACACTGATAGTATAGTACAGATCAGTACTTTATGATTGTTATTGTTATAAAACAAGGTATACAAGACCTTTGTAAGGCTTGTCTCCCAAAGTGATTGGTAAAGGGAAATATTTTTTCTACAGGTACTCAAGTGATCTTTGATTACATTGAGGTATACAAGACCTTTGTAAGGCTTGTCCCCACAGTATTTGAGATACAATTATTGTTGTCCACAGGTACTCAAGTTATCATTGGTTATTATAAACCATACAAGTTTGGACTAAGACTAAGTCTAAGGTATAGACTTGTCTCCCATTAACTTGAAAGAGGGTAATTTATTTACTTTTTCAGGTTTCTGATTTAAGAAGACAATATGTCTACATTAGATTATTTCATTACACAAGGAAAATCTCTTGATAAGACTGGAAAAGACTTAGAACAATGGGCTGTTGCTCAATATGACAAAGCATTAGCTGCAGAAGAGAAAAAAAATTGCTGCTGCTGCTGTTGAAGAAAGAAAAGCTGCTGCTGAGGAAAAAAAAGCTGCGGCTGAGGAGAGAAAACTTCAAATAGAAGAAAAAAAAGCTGCTGCAGAAGAAAGGAAAGCCTTAGCTGAAGAAAAAAGATTAGAAAAAGAAGCTGATACTGCTGCTGAACTTAAGAAATTGCAGATGCAAGTGGAGGAAAGGAGATTTGAGGCAGAACAGAAGAAATTAGAAGCTGATGCAGAGCAGAAAAAAATTAGAAGTTGCTGCAGAACAGAAAAAATTAGAAGTTGCTGCAGAACAGAAAAAATTAGAAGTTGCTGCAGAACAGAAAAAATTAGAAGCTGCTGCAGAACAGAAAAAACTAGAAGTTGCTGCTGCTGCAGAACAGAAAAAACTAGAAGTTGCTGCTGCTGCAGAACAGAAAAAATTAGAAGCGGCTGCAGAACAGAAAAGATTAGATAGAGAAGCTGAAGAGAGAAAAGCAATAAGAGAACATGAGTTTGAATTAGAGAAATTAAAATTGACATGTATGAGTAATGTTAATCAGGCATCTGGTGGTAATGGTAAACCCTTTGTGTACAAGGTCAAAGTACCAGCGTTTAACCCTACCAGTGATGACATAACATTTTGGCTTTCTAGATTTGAACGGGCTTGTCGATCTCATAATGTTGACAAATCACAGTATGTGAATCAGTTGTCTGAAAATCTAAAAGGGGAGTCTCTGAGTAAGTTATATTTTGTTGAAGAGGCCGACAAAGATAATTATGATGCTGTTAGGGCAGCTTTGATAAAGAGATATCAGCTGTCTGAAGAAGGTTATCGTCTTTTGTTTAAAACAATGAGACCTGAGGTAGGTGTAGAATTCTCAGAATTCATCTCAAAAGCACGAATTACACTTTCACGATGGATTGAATTATCCAAAACAGAGAAAACATTTGATGGTCTTACAGATTTATTGCTAAGAGACAAGGTCATGTCTTCTGTAAATAAATCATTCCTAGAGTTCTTACATGAGCGTAAACCTAGTACAATAAAGCAAATGGAAGAATATTGTGACCAGTATGCCACGGCACACCCTGACATGATTCTTAGTAACTCTAACATTAAAGAGAGTATGCCAGTTGCTTCGGCAACAGAATATAATCAGAATTACTCACACAAATTCCAAGGAGCTAAAAATAAATTTGATAAAAAGGTTAATTGGAATAAGTATCAAAACCAAGATAACCACTCAAATCAGGGTTCTTCTTCGAAGAACTGGAATCGGGCTGATAGTCCTCGACACGCGAGGGGTACCCATAATGTTAGAAATTCTCGGAAAGGGAGTAGCTATAGGAACTACCCAAGTGCTTCATGGAGACAAAAGAAACAATATTACAGGGATACTCAATTTAATGAGCATGATGATTATGATCATGAATATTATGATTCAAACCCAAATAGGGGTTATAACAGAGGCAATAATAATTATAGAGACAATTATAACCGAGGTAGATCACAACACAAAAGACATGGTAAATCTTATTACCAGGCTAACTCTGCACAACAGGAGTTCCACGACACCGATAATCAGAATAATGATAAAAAAGACTCCAATAGTGTAGCAAATTCCGCTTTCGATTTTGCTAGAGCATCTGAGTGTTCGCAATGCAAAACATTATTCGATCCAACCACAGTTTCTACTTTAAGCTGCGGTCACCCACTTCCCGCTCTCCATGCGTCAATCGCGCATAATGGAAGGGGTGCTCTTGTCTTTAATAGGGGCCTAATAGATGGTACTCCGGTATCAATTCTTTTCGACTCGGGGTGCACTACCATTGGAGTGAGGCAATCACTCGTAAATCCTTCTCGAGCTACAGGCAATATAGTCAAATGTGTAACATTTGGTGGCACATTGGAGAAGTACTCCACTGCCATTATCAATATTGCTACGCCTTTCTTTACAGGAGAGGTGCAAGCATGTCTCTTGCCGAATCCGATCGCTGATCTTATCATCGGTCGCATTCACGGGGTGAAAGAATGCACTCCACAGCAAATTTCTAATTGGGAAAATGTTAATATGCAATCTGCTAATGCAGTAATCACTAGGGCTCAAGCTCTCAATATGCCACAATCTTCACATTCTGAAGATAATGATGCGCAGATCCAAGATGATCCCTTGGAGATTTCCCACGATTCCTTTATCAAACAGCAGGAAGATGATCCTACTCTAAAGAAATTCTTTACTCTGGCGACAAAAGGTGATCCGAATAAGGATACAAATCGTAAATCTTGGATTACGATGAAGAATGGCGTACTTGTACGTATGGTACAAGACTCCGCTAAGTCCATTCATTCTCAAATCCTTGTGCCTAAAAATATGAGAGTTAAAATTTTACAGCACGCTCATGATTCGCAGTGTGCTGGACATATGGGTTTTTTCCCGTACTAAAGCTAGAGTTCTTCAATCTTTCTTTTGGCCTGCTGTGAATAAGGACATACGAATCTATTGTCGATCTTGTAAAGTATGTCAAGAGATTAAATCCAGAGGTCCACGCCATGATGCACCTATTCAGGCTGCAGACATTCCCATTCGGCCATTTCAAAAAATGGCGATAGACATCATTGGTCCATTTAAGATAAAGTCTGCTAGAGGACACCAATTTATTTTGACGTGTGTTGATATGTGCACACGTTGGCCGGAGGCTGTTCCTCTAAAGAGCATAACTACTGCTGATGTCGCAGATGCTCTTTGGTTAATATTTTCTCGTCTGGGGTTTCCAGCAGAAATATTATCCGACCATGGTACCCAACTCATATCGGATACCATGTCTCAAGTAATGTCGACTCTGAAGATAGAGAGATCGCTGAGTAGTATTTATCATCCTATGTCCAATGGGATGGTGGAACGTTTGAATAGAACTCTGAAAAACCTACTAGGTAAGATAACAGAAGATCATCCTCAGGATTGGGATAGGGTTTTACCCGCGGCTCTCTTTGCATATAGAGAGGTCGCCAACGAACATACAGGATTTTCTCCCTTTGAACTTGTCTTTGGCGCGAAACCGCGAGGTCCTATGTCCTTACTTCATGATCTTATAACTGCTGATAACATTGTCGATGACACAAAATCCTCTTATGAATATGTCATCGCACTTAGACACAAGATTATTGAAGCATGCAAATTGGCAACTGCTTCTTCTGAATTTGCGAAACAGAAGGCAAGGGAATTTGCCAATAAAAAGAGATGTTTGCGTCAACTTTGTCCAGGTGACAAAGCATTTGTCTTGCTACCTTGTAGGGAAAATAGACTTCTCATTTCTTGGAAAGGTCCGTACGATATAATATCAAAAGTTTCCGATGTTGACTATATCGTCGATATTGACGGGAAGCGTAAAACCTTCCACATCAACATGCTCACGGAATTCCATGAACGTCCTGATTATTTACAACCTGTTTTCCAGGCAACGGACGATTTTCCAGTCCAACATGGACAGTACTCATCTCTGTCAGTAATACAGGATGAGGAAACGAGTTTCTCGGATGTAAATTTACCTTTTCCAATGATTCCTCTTCACTCTAATGAATCATGGAAAGATGTTGCAATTTCTCCAGAATTATCTCCAGGAGAGCAGAAACAAGTTTCTACTATGTTAGAACAATTTCAGGATGTCCTTACTGACATTCCTGGTCAAACTGATGTCATTCAACATGACATTATTCTTACTGACCATAGTCCTATAAGAGTCAGACCGTATCCTATCCCGATACATTTTCAAGCACAGGTAGAGAAAGAGTTAGATGAGATGATAGAGTTAAAAATTATTGAACCATCCACATCAGCATATTCTTCGCCGATGGTTATAGTACGGAAAAAAGACAATAACATACGTCTTTGCGTGGATTATCGCAAATTGAATCAAGTGACTAAATTCGATGCTGAACCTATGCCTTTACTAGAAGAGCTACTTACGAGACTATCGAATTCTCACTTCTTTATTAAACTCGATTTGTCTAAGGGATATTGGCAAGTTCCACTATCCGAACACGCCAAACCGTTTACTGCTTTTTCGACGCCTAGGGGTCTATTCCAATGGAATTTCATGCCTTTCGGTCTTATGAACGCCCCTGCTACATTTGTACGCATGATGCGTCGAATCCTATCTCATCGCTCAGATGTCATTGCGTATCTTGATGACATCTGTCTTTTCAGTGATACTTGGAACGATCACTATAATGGTATAAATGAACTATTGTCTATCTTACGCGAGCATAACCTGACAGCGAAACCATCGAAAGCATGTATTGGTTTTAGCGAAATATCTTTCTTAGGACACCGTGTTGGTCATGGGTTCCTAAAAAACAGAAGACCATAATACAAGTAAGATACTTAACATTTCTATTCCTAAGACTAAAAAGCAAGTACGAAGTCTCTTAGGTCTAATACAATTTTATGGACGATTCATCCCGAATCTGTCCTCCATTATGTCACCTCTTTCTTCCTTGCTAAAGAAAGGGTCTCCTAATGTAGTCCATTGGACTCAAGAATGTCAATCCTCTTTGGATAAGGTTAAAACTATGTTTTCTACTTCACCTATCCTAGTATTGCCTTCTAAGGATAAGACATTTATTCTTCGTAGTGACGCTTCATCCACCGGGATTGGAGCTGCACTAATGCAAGAGTACTCTGGAACTCTGCATCCTGTGATGTATATTTCTCGGAAATTAAATGCCGCAGAGAAGAATTACTCGGTCCTAGACCGTGAATTATTGGCTATGGTTTGGTCAATCCTTAAACTGCAAAGATTTCTTCTGGGCGCGCATTTCATTGTGGAAACTGACCAGAAAGCTCTTACGGCTATTCAGAGTAAAAATCTGAAGAGCGCGAGATCAACGCGATACGCGATTGCTCTACAGCCATTTCATTTTTCGGTGCGAGCTATCCGTGGGTCAGAAAATGTGATGGCAGATATTTTGTCTAGATGCCCACATGATTCATAACTGTTATACAACTTTGATACAGTTGTTTCTATGTTGAAATGTGTACACATATGTAATATATCATATATTGATTGTAACACTACTTAGCGGTTCATTGATATGTATTCACCGCTGATCTTTCAATGTTTTTCGTCTTTGATGATCATGATGTTAAGATATCTTAGATGGAATTTATGTATAAACTAATGTGGAAATTGTGTCATTGCTAATATTGTAGTATGCGTTGGTGACACCTCTCTGGAAATATTTATACTTAGAGAAGTACTTTCTCTAAGGTCATAAAACTTATGCTTATCATCTGCGCATTGTATTGGTGCGTTGTGAGCCTATTGTATGTTGCTCCTAGATGTATTTCAAAAAAAAATGTACCTTTTTTTTTTTCCCGAGGGGTGTGGTAATCTGTTGCGTGCATATTTTGACGCACATATTACAAAAATCGATATGGCTATTTGATATGGAAAAAAATAGACATTCATTCATTAGTGTATGAAAATGCTGTTTATGGTAAAAGCGAGATAATCCATGTTTGATTCACACTTTTGATTATAGGAGTAATCGTTCTGGATATTGATCCGGCGCAAGGATAGTGCGCTTGCGTTTGTACTTATTTTTTAGGGCCAGAAAATATATTAATTTGCTTATTGTGTTTATGGCCTGAATTCATATGTATTACATATTATTAGTACAAGTAGAATCAGTCCTATATTGTATATTTTGGATGGGTAGGAGGGACTAGATTCTTGTATGCCGGTCTAGCGGAAGTATGAGTTGTCTTGACAAGTCGTGATGAGTTCCGATGTACTGCTAAAAATGGCGGGGTACGTTTTTTCTAGAGCTGGTCCTTTCGTCAGAAAAAAATGTCTTACGAAGTGGTTTCTCTTCTGAAGGAGATGGTGTCTCTACGATAGTTTGTGTTAGAGACTCTCCTTATGTCAGTATATAGATGATTCGGACTCCAGGTAAACCCAGCTCCTATTTTTGATGATCTCTCGTCGGTTAGGCCTAGCTTGACTTTTGTGCTTCGCTATGCTAGTGTCGTGTTTTGTATCGACGAAGATGACAGATTTTCCTGCAGCGGTTATGGCTACGTGAATTAACCTGATCACCGTAGAGCTGCATGGAAACATTTATGAAATCATTTATATACCCATTATAAATTAACTCTGGCTTATATTCTCCTTCCTATGAATGAGTGAACGACAACTCAGGGAGGCAGCCATGTTGGATTTCGGTCATCATATGTTTTGATCACTGCCAAGAGAACAGATTATTTATCTTATTATCGGACAGTGACAGAGAGATCTCAATCTTGCTAGAAACCCCCCTTTCGTGGTTTCATAATATATACTACAAACTATGGACGTCAAGTAACTTTAGTTATTTATCGATCTGCCTTCACTGACGCGTTTAGTCAGATAGGGGGATGTGGCCATAATGTATCATGACATTGAACTTTTGATGTACTGCCCATTATTTCTGAATGTGTCATGACTTCAGATCTGCTATGTATACCTACAAGTTGATATGTCAACATACCATGATGTACTCGTATGTCCCAGTGTGTACGTCTGAATAAATTGAGTAAACTAAGATTCCAGCAGTCTGCATTGGTGCCTTGTAGACACATGTGTATGAGTGGTTATATTGGTCAGCACACGAACAGTACACCATTCGCGGTAATCACACTCTACACTTCTACTTCATACATACACCATCCTGCGTCGGCTGAAGTGACCAAGTTTTAGGGCCTGCTTCCCCTGGAGCCTTTGCCTTCCCTAACTCAGGACTAGGGTGAGTTACCCATTTACAGCTGGGTAGACTGGAGCATGCCTGATCTCAACAACACACCACTCTTCCTTACAAGGGTGTGGTGGGTGAGTTGACAGGACTGGAAACTTTACAATAGTTATAGGTTTAACAGCGGGAGCGGTGCTCAGACTCGCTATCAACCGCCACCTTTTTATCACCACCGAGGTTGCCTATCATTGCGAGTTAATCTTATCTAAATATCGCAGTGAAATAAGCCTCAACACTTTTTTTTATGGTCTGCCTTTCCTGAAGAAATGACATAATCGCTCTTAATCTATCTATCTATTCACATTAAAACATTAAAATAGCCACATCGATATAATTTCAGAATCCTAGAAAAACTAATGCTATTATATTAAATTAACTCACCGAAGGCATTTCAGCAGTTGGCTCTTGTGTGTCTTCTTCGTCTGTTCTCACTGGGCGGCCTGTGTTTCGCCACTTTGCTACCCCTTTTATTAGGCTGGGCCCTAACCACTCAATTTACTGCGCGCTACGCGTATTAATCTGCGCCATTTACCAGCGGATTATGCGGAGAATGCATGAAAACACAGATATTACACAGTCTAGGAGCAAAAACACAATATAATAGGTAGGCTTATTATGGCCTTGTAATAAATCTGCTTGAAGATAACGTGATCAAAAGGCACTAAACCACATAGACAACATGACTGCCCAGATGGGGCCAGCGCCGAGAACGACAGACCTCAAGATGGCGCTGTCACAAGAGAGATTAAATTTGGACAAAATGACGGGTAAGAAGAAAATTAAAACGATGAAGAAAACGGTAAAGGACGATTAAAAAAGAGGTCCACTGCATTACAATCTGTATAGAGTGTACGTATTACATGTATATCTGTATGGTGTGTACATGTTGCGTTTATATCTGTGTGTTGTGTAATAAAGCGTGTATGGTTCTGTAATGTGTACGTAGTGTGTTTATATCTTACAAGTGTTCGTAAATTTCGCTTGAAATATGAAATTTCATAATATAGAAAAGACTTCGTTCCGATAACTCTTCCATCTAACAATAATCTGTGCCATATCAAATACTGCGCTAGCAGCATAACACACATGATAACAGTTTTTTTTTTCATTAGATACAGATATTTCGTAAAACTCAATTTAAATTTGTATAAAAATGGATCTTACTTTTTAAAGTTGACATCTGCTGCCTTTTCGAGCTCCATCGACTTGCCGAAATGAAAGATCCATCAGCAATTTTTCCATGTGCGTGTCAAGGTTACCCAACCTTTAATATCTCTATACCTCACTGTCGAGCTTCGGGCAGGGGGGGGGGGGGGGGAGGGGGGGGGGGGGGCTAAGCGGTTTGAGCACCTTCCACTCGCGGCGAAGTTGCCGCGTTCCGGGATCAAAACCTGGTAGTGTCGCACGCCGGTCTACACAGCTGTAAATGGGTACCTGACTCTGCTTGTGAGTTAGAGAAAGAAAAAACACTTACTTCGCTCTCAAATAATCACATCTATTTCTATTATAAAGCTGGAAGTAAGTCTCATGATTCTCTCCTCACCATACAGTTTCTTCATCATTTAGGCCGGAAAAGGCCAATCTACCACCCTGCTTCCCTCCTGGAGCCGACAGTCTTGGAGTACATATTCTACTGTTTGTTTTTTCTTCTCCACATCGGCACATATCTGTCTGTTTTTCATTTAATTGAACAAATGGTATTTGAGACCTCGATGACCTGTTCTTAGTCAAAAAATTATCACTTGATCTTTCTTGAGTGACCATATTTACTGAAACTGTTAGGATTGAGGGGACAGTCAAGAAGAAGGGCGCTGAAGAGGCGCAGCGAAAACTGTGGAAAGGACATCGTGCTGGCTGTGGAACAACTGCAACGGGCTATGAAACTCGGGAAAGTAATTTTTTGATCAGATTGCCTCCTGTTGTATCGTTTTCTATAGTTTCCTATCATTATAATTCAGACACAGTCAATTCGTTTTTATATTTCGTTTTATCCACAAATATCTCTTTGGAATCCCTCATCAATAAGATCTGACACATCTTCAAAACACATCCAGTCCTGGCGGAAATATTCCATAGAATCCTTTGGTTGCTACGCCAAACAATGCCACGTCATACTCGCAACCACGCATAGACACATTCACAACTGTAATATAACGATCAAGGTCTTTCACTTTTTTTTTTCTTTTTTTTTTCTTTTTTTCTTTTTCTTTTTTCTCTAACCAGGGGCACTCGAGCTTTCCAGCTCTTTCGGCCCAATGACATGTCATTGCGAGGCTGGGGGGTCAGTGGACTTTCCTTCCAACCCGGTCAAGAGCTTCGCTCCTTCCCATCCACACGGGATTTATGTGCAGGAGCCGTTCAGGTTATTCAGTCAAATTTCCGGTCGTAAACATTTCTTCAAACGCCGACGGCCGGGTTTGAACCATGAATACCTGGTCGCCAGTACAACGTTGTTGCCATTACACCAGCGCGGCTCCCAGGTCTTTCACTAATAATGTTTAAATTGTCACTTATAATATTTGAGTCGTAAATATTTGAACATTGTGTTACACGTATTCCATCCGACAAGTGCAGTGGGGAATTTCCATTTATCTGTCCGCTCCGTTTTTTTGTACGATATTGTTACATTTGAAACGCAGGGCGCGTGATGCCAAACTTTTTGCATGCAGCTTGCAACAGAAAACTCTTGCATCGTTTGGTGACCAAAAATTTAGGCGGACTGTTAAAAATAAACTTGTAATAGCATTCTGAAGTGCTCGATAATTTAAATTTTGTAGTATATAAACCGGCACATTTCGAGTCCTTTTCACATACGTCCTGAACGAACGAGAGAACGATTCGAAATTCTACGCAGAGAGAAGGGAGGGGGCGGGGCGGGGGGGGGGGGGGGGAAGAGGTCTAGAAGAAGTCGCTGTAACAAACTAATTTTCAGCAAGGGTTTCCTCACCAGTTGGGACAGGTCTGTATTATAAACTTCAGTAGGATAAATGATACGTTATTTTTTTTATAAATTCTCTTTTTATTATTCAAAGTACGAAAACGTTTATATTTTGAGCAATTATATTTTAATGATAATCAGGGAGATACATTTTTCTTCTCATATTCTGAATTACTGTGAAGGTTCTCAGAGTCGGATTGTTTCTATTTCATTTTTCGCCGCAGTTGACGTTTTAGTCAACTGGCATAGACATTTGTATGTTTTTGTTCAAAGACAATCTGTACTGATTACTATAATGACATGCTTTGATAACAAGATACCCGTACTACACTATCATTGATTGTATCATTTATATACTGCCATTACTTGCAGTCATGTCTATAACAGCTAAGCGTGTACATAACATTTGTTGATGTACACAGTCATAATACTACCAATGCAATCACTCAAAATAGCTACCTGTTAGGTTAGGGCTTACGAATGTTTTTGTTTAATATCTGACAGCATCGGACTAACGGCTTCGGCATAAGCAAGAACTACTGTCGTCAACGGACAGAGAGAAAGGGTTTCCCTACCCCTCATAATAGACAGCTTATTAAGACCACTGTGCATTGACGTCTGTATCGGGGTGTAGAAAACAATCTTGGTGGCTCTAAAGACCTCTAAGTCTTTCACCATATCAAGCCAACCGTTCCCAGTGGCCCAGTCAACAACATGTACACAACAGTACTCAGCGCAAATCGCCAGACAGTACTGACTCGCAATAAAAAATAAAAAAATATATATTTTTTGAGCACACGCTTTTAATGCACTAAAAAGCCACAAATAATTTTTCAAGGAGTTTATAGCTTGCAGTCAAAACATGTAACATCAAATTGACAAAAAGCGTGGGGCGCTGATTCTGCATGAAATTAACTTCTTCTTTATACTTCATTAGACTCTTATGGATAACATATATGATAAGCGCCCCACGCTTTTTGTCAATTTGATGTTACATTTTTTGACTGCAAGCTGTAAACTCCTTGAAAAATTATTTGTGGCTTTTTAGTGCATTAAAAGCGTGTGTTTAAAATATATTTTTTATATTTTTTATTTTCTTCTTTTTTTATTGTTTTTTGTTGTTGTTGTTGTTGTTTTTAAATTTAAGTCAAATGTAATTGATCCGCTAATGACATCATCAGTTTGCGATAAACGAATCCAGAGCACAGGAGGCAGATTTTATTTTTCAGTATATTACACGGAAAGTTAATATTTTGATAAGAGTTGTAAAATACATTTTTTAATGTATTTGTCAGTTGTGTGTGTGTATGTATGTGTGTCTGTGCACGCCCGTGCGATAGTGCATGTGTGGAAGGCCGGGGGGGGGGGGGGGGGGGGTTTCAGCATTTCTCTCAAGAGAGACAATCTTGTTGGAAAAATACATCCAGATTATTCGCAGTAATCGCCCATTTCCGTGCTGATACAATACAGCAACAACAAAATGATTATTAATTCTAATTTTATTAATTTTATCATTTGTACGACTGATTATTGTATTGCCATTGATAATACACAACTATGCCAAGTTTCAGAGCTATTGCTCATCTGGAAGTGATTGAAAAATCGATTGCAAGATTTGAAGGTGACAAGAGAGTGACATACAAGGCAAGTTAAAGAAAAGCGTGCAAAAAAAAAGCCATGGTGTATCATTGGCCCAGTCGACCATCAATGGCCAGATAGTCTTGATATCCAATATCATTTTCAAGTGTAGTTACCCAAAAGTGTCAGAGATTGTGTCCTACGCATATTTCTTATTTCATTCGTCAGCAAGTAGAATACGCGCCGAGTGTAATTATTTGTGGGTGTCACGGGATTTACTCCCCTTGCTCTGCAGTGATGGTCCAACAGTGGCCACAATTCAGAGTATCTACTGAAGGTTTTCACAGGTGTCTACCTTTCGCTCAAGATTACTCTTGACAGAGATGGAAATTGAAAAAGCGTGCTTCAATTCTAGACCGCCTCATAGAAATTTAAAGAAATCAAGTACTACGGCTGAAAGGATCCAAGCTGTGTAAACTTTTTATCTTTCCTGACCTTCTGAGTTAGGATTTTGCTCTTTCTGATGAGCCCCCAACTGATTTAACAGTTAAACGTTACTTAATTAGCTCTGTTATAGGTATTTAAACAGACTGAGACATACGGGTGCAGTTCACTCAAAATGGCTAAATCAACTTTACATGTGTATTTTAACAGATAACAAAATCTAATAGTCAATTATCGTCAACAATTGTAAAATAAACAAGGATGGGTGAATTTAGATAAGAGTCTTTAAAATTTACTCACAGGCGTTAGTCTGATGTGAAAATCTTTATTAGAGAGTTCACTTGTCAGCTTTTAAAGGGTACTTAGCTGCCAATAAGATGTCGGTTGGTTTCTGCTCCAGCCGATGCTTGTTCGTTGCAGGTTATGGCCTGGTTCACTCTCGTCATTAGTCAAGTCTGATGGCCGCAACACGTCCCTCGTAGTATCGTGGGGTAATAGCGAAGAGGGTCAAGCGTCTGTTAAGACCCTTCTGCTGGAGGTGTCTAGCTTTGACTGCAAGCCACTTATATCACTCAATTACACATAAGGAAGGGAAACCCGAGGCCTGTAAACAGTAAATTAATATTAGACAAACATAAAGGTATGTTTTCAGGCACTCGTAAGAAATAAAGAAGTAGAACACTTGGACAACAGAAAAACAACAGACGTGAGTGGCTTACCCAGGGTTCGAACCCCGTACCTTCCGTACGACAACTCCGCCTAGCTGGCCGTGGGGTCAGTGTGATTCGCTTGATAGCTAGGCGGAGTTGTCGTACGGAAGGTACGGGGTTCGAACCCTGGGTAAGCCACTCACGTCTGTTGTTTTTCTGTTGTCCAAGTGTTTTACTTCTTTATTTCTTACGAGTGCCTGAAAACATACCTTTATGTTTGTCTAATATTAATATCACTCAATTGCTCCACAAATAGCACCACCAATTGGTACCACCGACTAGTATAATAAAATAAGAGAACAATAAATTTCCTCATGAGTACTAGGTTTCCTGACACGAATATCAAGTGTTCCCCCTTTTCATTCCACCATCCCATCTGCCTCAGAACTTTACCCTCTCTGAGCATTAATGGTAATCCCAGTGAGCTGAAAACATCCATTACATTTATATTGAACATGTTTACATTTACATATGCACTGCTTTAAAACGTAAATATAATAAGAATGTGCATCAGTTCTATCATCATCCACTCCATGCTCCATATGGAACTTGAGACTACCTCTGCTTTTGGTTCTCTGTGAGAAAACCGCACCTCTTGCAGTATTGGTTCACGAAACCGTCATTCTATATGCTGATGTTGTCAGCCTTGGTTGACGTGGACATCAATTAGCAATTTTCACAAGTTTATAAATGCAAAACATAGAATTACAAAACGTATAACTCACCCCAAATATGTTTTGGGAATACCGACTTCTGGCTCAGAGAAGTAGTTAAGGCAGCTTCATTAAGATGCCTCTTACACGTGATATGGGGTTGTTCTTTACAATAGACTACCACTAAGTGTTCAGGTTTCTAGAAGTCCGGACTTCCCGTATTTATAAAGGTAGAGTTGGGAGCCGCGCTGGTGTAATGGTTACCACATTGCGCTGGCAATCAGGTATTCAAGGTTCAAGCCCGGGCGTAAGCATTTGAAGGAGTGTCATTGAACGGGATTTTGACTGAATAACCTGAACGGCTCCTGAGATAAACCCTATGTGGATGGGACGCTCCTGACCGGGTTGGAAGGAAAGTCCACAGGCTCCCCAGCCTAGCAATGACATGTCATTGGGCCCAAGGGCTGAAAGCCCAAGTGCCGCTGGTTAAGAAAAAAAAAGGTAGAGTTGTCGTTATGCAAAATCACAAGATGCTCAAACACGTTGTCGCGTCCTTTAAAGTTGAAATCTCATCCTATTTCTTACTCTGGCTTGTCTGTTGTCTTTGTGACGAGCTGAATTTCACAGTGCGGTAAACTCACAAGGCGCAAAATTATAAGGCAACATTCGGCCCACATCAAGATTGCTACTACATGACAAGGCTTCAATCAGAAATGTTGTATTTTTACATCTCAAGTGTCAGGCCAATCACATGGAAGATACGTATTTTCGAATTCTCTCACGAACAGTTTCTGCGTAACAAACGCAAAAAAACGTGTTGTTTACAAGTCACCATATACGGTATGCTAGCTTCCGTCAATGTTCGAAAATGTTTACACTCACTACTACATAATCTATCACATGTAATCTCTTTCAAGATGGATAATTATTTTCCTACCCGTCGTGTCCAAAAATAGTTATCTCATTTACCTGGTTTCTCCAACAGACAGTCTGCTCGTAAATGTGTTACAACATTTCACTCCACAGATTCAGGTGTCAATATGGGTTCAAATGATAGTGTTTGATTACCCTAATCAGCAAAAGATGGTCGCTGAAGTCCTGACATGACAAGAATTGATGGAAGGGCGTGTGAGCAATAATTAAGGACAGAAAATGAGATGTAGCGCAATTATGTCAGCGATAAACATGAACGCTAGGAAAAGAGAACGGATAGTTATGTCACAGTGGGACTGAAGACTATTCATTATATTTGTCACCAGTCCAGTGTCAAGAGTAATTGAGTTGTTAATTAATTAAGTTTATATCATTTTGTAACTATTGTTGATTGTATTATCTTGCATGATTATGTATTTTCTTTGTGTTATATATATATATATATATATATATATATATATATATATATATATATATATATATATATATATATATTATATATATATACTATTATATATATATATACAGTAGAAACTCCATTTATCCGAAACCCCAATTATCGCCTGAGCATCCAATTATCCGAAAACACTTTTTCCAGAAAAAAAAAAAAAAATCAATCGCCACCAGTCACGTTAGACATACATTTCTGAATCTTTTCATGCGGCAAGCTTTCAAATGTGTGTTGCGGACAATTTTGGAGAGGGATTGTGGTTGGGGTAATGGTCGGTCGCTTAAGTAACAGGAAGTCAGTTCGATCATAAAGACAGTTTAATATATGATTTTACCACTCAGTGTCCGTTGTGCGTTTAGGCAGAAAACACTGGCTAAACAGACAGGTTCAACTTTAAACTAATTGTGTCCTGCTACTACAGCAGAATTCATTTTGGTGTACAAGATTTCTCTGTAGCGAATTGGCATCTTCCAGTAGGCCTAAAGCATATAAAAGGAACCGCATGTTTTGTCAATGAAACGAAAACAGAAATTATCAAGCGA
>JAMPIV010019187.1:0-42717 GCA_024509875.1 Oreohelix idahoensis | reverse complement strand
TCGTGTGCGTGTTGCAAAATTTTAACTCTCAAATTCTTGGGCACAAGAATTTGAGAATGACTTGACTTAGCGGAGTCTTGCACCATACGTACAAGTACGCCATTCTTCATTGTAATCCAAGATTTACGCTTTGTATCTTTATTCGGATCACCTTTTGTTGCAAGAGTGAAGAATTTCTTTAGAGTCGGATCCTCTTCTTGCTGTTTTATAAACGAGTCACGAGTAATTACCAAGAGATCATCCTGGTTATGCACTTCATTATCTTCAGTAGATGAAGTTTGAGGCATATTAAGAGCTTGAGCTCTAGTGACTACAGCATTCGCAGTTTGCATATTTTGTTTTTCCCAAACGGAAATTTGTTGTGGAGTGCATTCTTTGACTCCGTGAATACGACCGATGATAAGATCAGTGATCGGATTCGGCAGAAGACATGCGTGTACATCTCCTGTAAAGAAAGGAGTAGCAATCCTAATGATAGCAGTAGAGTATTTCTCTAAGGTGCCGCCAAATGTTACACACTTGACTACTTTTCCAGTGGCACGAGAAGGATCTACAAGCGACTGCCTAACACCAATTGTGGTGCATCCAGAATCAAAAAGAACTGAGACTGGATTGTCATTTACTAAACCTCTATGTAAGAGAAGAGAACCTCTTCCATCATGCGCGACTGACGCAGGAAGAGCGGGAAGAGGATGACCACAACTTAAAGTGGACACCGTAGTTGGTTCAAATAATGTTTTGCATTGGGGGCACTGAGATGCTCTCCCAAAATCAAAAGCGGAACACGCCATATTATTAGCATCATTATTATCTTTGGTCTGTTTATAGTCTTCATGTGACTCTTGCTGTGCAGAGTTTCCATGATAATGTGATTTATTTTTTTTGTATTGTGATCTACCTCGATTATTATTGCCTCTGTAATCATTATTATTTCCTCTATTGTAACCCCTATTTGGGTTTGAGTCATAGTTCTCATGGTTACCATTATCATATTCATTATAATGAGTATCTCTATAATTATGGTCTTGTTGTCTCCATGATGGATGACTTGGATAGTTTCTATAATGACTTCCTCTGCGGAAATTCCTATAATTATGACCACCTCTGTATCGAGGGCTGTCAGCTTGTCTCCAGTTCTTCGCAGAAGAACCCTGAAATGATTGGTTTCCTTGGTTTTGATAACTATTATGGTTACCTTTTTTCTAAACTTGTTTTGTGGTCCCTGAAATTTGTGTGAATAATTAGGGTTGTATGGTGTTGCTGATGCAACTGGCATACTCTCTTTAATCTTAGTGTTGCTAAGAGTTATGTCAGGGTGTGCAGTGACGTATTGGTCACAATATTCTTGCATTTCTTTTAGTGTCTTGGGTTTACGCTCATGTAGGAATTCAAGGAATGGTTTATTAACACTTGACATAATTTTGTCCGTGAGCAACAAGTCCATAAGGGCTTCATATGTCTTTTCTGTTTTGGACAATTCAATCCAACGATTAAATGTAAGACGTGTCCTTGCAATGAATTCTGAGAATTCTACCCCTGATTCAGGTACCCTTTTCTTAAACAAAATACGATAACCTTCCTCAGTTAACTGATATTTTTTCAATAAAGCTGCTCTAATAACATCATAATTATCCTTGTCAGCCTCTTCAACCAAACTTAAACTAGTCAGAGAATCACCTTTCAAATTTTCTGACAACTGATTAGCATACTGTGATTTATCCACATTATGAGCTCGACAAGAACGTTAAAAACGATCCAGCCAGAATGTAATATCGTCACTGGAAGGATTGAACGCTGGTACCTTGACCTTATAAGTAAAGGGTTTACCACTATTACCATTTGACTGATTAACATTACTCATATTTGTCAATTTCAATTTTTCTAATTCAAATGCTAACAGTTTTTCCTCATGTTCTCTTTTTGCCTTACTCTCCTCGGCTTCTCTGTCTAATCTCTTTTGTTCAGCTTCAGCTTCTCTGTCTAATCTCTTTTGTTCAGCTTCTCTGTCTAATCTCTTTTGTTCAGCTTCACTGTCTAATCTCTTTTGTTCAGCTTCTCTGTCTAATCTCTTTTGTTCAGCTTCACTGTCTAATCTCTTTTGTTCAGCTTCTCTGTCTAATCTCTTTTGTTCAGCTTCATTGTCTAATCTCTTTTGTTCAGCTTCTCTGTCTAATCTCTTTTCTTCCATCTGGAATCTTCTTTCCTCCACCTGCATCTGTAAGTTCTTTTGCTCAGTCTCAGCTTTCAGTTTCTCAATTTCCAATTTTTGTGTTTTTTCATATTGACTGGTGGCATATTCCTCTAACTTATTACTAGTCTTGCCTAGGGATTTCCCTAACTCAATAAAGTATTCCAAGGTAGACATGATGTCTAATAATGCTAGCAATCACTTGAAACAATAATGTAATCTATTTCCAAGTAAACAGGAACAAGTTCTACATGAACTTGATTAATTAGCTCACAATCCCAATCTCTGTTGGAAACAAGCCTTTAAATAAGGTCTTGTATAATCAACTGTGTACCTTTAGTAACAGCAATTAGTCATCAGTTGATTATTTCTCATAAGTTCACTACACAGCTAGTAGTGTATGATCAAGTATATTTTATAGTATATGTCAACAACCAACATAAACAAAAGACAATCAAGAAAAACAATACGAAAACATTTGCAGAAATCAACTAAATTAAGTAAAAAACTAAAGAAACTAATCACAGAATCTGTGATGATAACTGCAAAGGAATAAACAAAACAAATAACGCCACAGTGTATAAATATAAATGTGTATAGAACTACATTATAGGACAGTGTAGATCTACAAATACGAACAAATCAAAACAAAACTGAAGAACAGAAGAAATATTACAAAAACAACAATGGGTACAGATCGTCACAGCTAACAGATATTGCAACAGATGTTGCAGCAAATTTCCAACCAAGAAAATTGCTCCTTATAGAACACTAATATAGGACCAATATGACTCGGTATATCCTATACTAGTCACCTCACCAACCACCCACGACATAGACACACAAATAATATGCAAACATGTAAACATTAAACATAAATACATATATGTCATATAAATGCATATAATATAATGACATGTGTTGTAGAAGTGTCTGCAAAGAAAGCTCAGTATTACATTAATATGGTTCAGTTTCCACTGAAAACAAAGTGCCACTTTAATAAACAATAGCTTTCTGTTTTAAATTATTGTACAGTTCAGCAATATGCAAAACACAAGAAGATCCACCGTTGACGTGTAGACTTCTCAGTTCGATAGTACTTCTCATCAACACAGTTAAATATTCACTTGTAAACAAACTTGCTGTGCTACGCTGTCTGTTCTATGTAAACACCGTCTGTTAACGAGCGCTGACCTATTTACAGCATACGATCGATTTTTTTTTCTATAACCAGCGGCACTCGAGCTTTCCAGCTCTTTCGGCCCAATGACATGTCATTGCGAGGCTGGGGGGTCAGTGGACTTTCCTTCCAACCCGGTCAGGAGCTTCGCTCCTTCCCATCCACATGGGATTTATGTGCAGGAGCCGTTCAGATTATTCAGTCAAATTTCCGGTCGTAAACATTTCTTCAAACGCCGACGGCCGGGTTTGAACCATGAACACCTGGTCGCCAGTACAACGTCGTAGCCATTACACCAGCGCGGCTCCCGCAGCATACAATCGATAGGGCAGGTCATGCTGACTTCAACTGTAGCGTTGTACTGCTTGTGTGTCGTATCAGGCCACAGAAAACGGTCTGGTCTCAGTAGCTGACTTCGCAAAATGTCCACTGTGCTGATTGACCCAGGAAACTGGCCCACCAGTTGATAATACATACTTTTTGTGTATGCTTGCTTGGGTAAAGTGCCACCACATTGATAAAGCTTTTCCAGTCACAATGTTCGGTACATAGGTCAGGTTACCGACTGTTGGGGCCCTGACAAGGTGTACTGTTAAGTGCGTGTATACTGGTGAAATGGGTGAGTGTGAACATCAATAATGACAAAACGCGAATGGATGATAGTTCGACAAGTGCACAGGTCACTCACTCCAATCACAGGTGGAAGTCAAGGATGGCTGGACTACTGTGGTCGTTTCATATTATGTAATAGGACGTACACATGGACAGTACGAGCATCGTTACAGGAACACAAGTCGACATAAACAGCATAGTGTTGATCAATGGTCTACCATCATAAATTAGCATTCATGTTGAATAACATTGCAATGGAGCATCTGTATACAAGCACTTTGATTTCCATTGTTTATAAATACAATCATCAGGCCTTACTGACCGAGCATGTCAGTTAATAAATAGGCCTACTGTTCAAACTTGACTCCTAAACAGGACCTCTTTTCTATCGAAGATTCCTTTAGGTAAATTACAGCAAATCTCTGTGAAGATAATGTTAACCCACCAGTATTGGGCTTTCTTTATAACTGTGATCTCTTAATCATCACCTGATAATAAGGAGGCATTCCCGTTCTCTGGTTGATGATCGGAAATAAGTAGGATTCCAACATAAATAGAATTCCAAAATGGCTTCTGGTTCCCTGTTGAGCATCGCTCACTATACGGATGTATAGCAAATCTTCAATCGAAGCTTTGTTCATCAACAATAAATGATTCTATAAGGATCAGCATATTCTGTCCTCATAATTGCTGCATATAAACATATTCAGTGTTGCTAGATAACATGTCGTCCCGACATATACATAGGTAAATTCATATCGACGTCTGCTCATCTGAGCCTAGGAATGAAAGAGTTCAGTGAACAGTTCTTTACCTTGCCATACGAAATATACTAGCAAACACAAACACTCTCCTGGCGTTACTGAATCAACACTGGGGAACTCATGGATCTAACAATCCTAGAAGAAACTATCTTCGTCCCCATAATCAATCGAAGAGATCACAAACTTTGGATAGGTCTAAGACATGACGTCCCGCCAGGCTCCTTCATCACCGAAGAACTCTCTAACCTATCTTCATGCGCCGAAAGCACCTGGCCCCAAAGTACAGTACAAGGAAAAATAGTTCCACTTAAACATACCAAGATATCAAGATATAAGACATACTCGTCCTACATAGACAAGAACTACACATAGATTCGGGCCATAGATATTCTGAAGCAAGAACAATCTATTTCTAACCAAACACAGAATAGATCGCTGTAAACCTAGATTCCTACTCTTAGTTCGATCTTCAGGAAAGATACAAGAACCAATAACTCACAGAATGAATACCCATCGCCTAATCTGAGTTCTGTCCCTTTAGACTGAAAATCGTGAATTCAAAGATAAATATATTTTTATCAGACAAATAAATACATTTTACATTAATTCAAAGATAAATATATTTTTATCAGACAAATAAATACATTTTACATTTGTATGCGTATTTACAGTAGTCTGTGCGCCACACAAAAGAATATGTGCGCAACATAGACGTATCAGATACCGAAACAAGCCAACATCTATTCGAATTATTTGAGCCACAATGGACGAAGTGGACGGTATACATTTTTATTAAGACTGTGACACTGCTCCAAATTCAATACAGTTCAGGCCAACATACAATGGCATATAATATGCAGTCGTCGATATAACTTTAGGCAGTCCGTTCATGTCTGGAACGCGGTCCTTTTCATTTTTAACATTTTTAATATATATTCACACTCGACATTGAGAAGCTATACTCCCTGTACATGCAGATAACTAGATACACCTCTGTGGTGGATTAACACTGGGGAGGTTATTGATGGTATTTAAATGCAAATATATGTGTCTACAGCGTGAGGTCAAGCTATGTAAGACCCTGAGTCTAATAGTTGAAAGTGTTGTTGATGAGTTCTCAGGGGACCTAACGCTACCTTCCTCAGATCTCACGCTGCGCAATATTTTTATTTCTAATGTGTGATGTTTGTTATATGGCTACGTGTCTAGGGTAATGCACATGTAGTGATAAATGCCTGTAAAACAAACACAACGTTAACTTAAGGAAAATTAAATCAACAAAACTGGGGTTAAAGTTATAATATTATTTTACAATTTTAATTTCCTGTTCCGCAAATCTTTTGGGACAGGAATGTTTAAAACTTAAAATGAAGTGTGTTTTATGTACAACAATAAATAAATATGAAGGACATCTTGTCCATAAATGTCACTGCTACAATGTTTATAGAATTTTATTCCCCACTGAAACAATACTGTCCTATGAAGTGACACTACTTGAAAGCACTGGGTGTCTCATCATATCACAATACAGTTTATAATAGCGTGTGGGGAATACAACGTGATGAACTGACATAATCGTATGGCTTATCTTGTGGTTCCTTGGAAGATCGATGACTTGCTCGACAATACACACACTCTTGTTCTCTGGAGGCAGATAAGACTTCACATTCAAACAATCAGCATGTTGCCTCAAACTCTGCAGCTCCAGGTTATGGCTCACTGGGTATTATATGACTCAACCCGCAATCAATGAAATATTTCACAAGTATAAGGTTAACTAGCGATCAATGGCACAAATTCAGATCGCCGACTCCCAAACTGCAAAGGCAATTGGTCACAAATTTGCTCTGCGTCTGTTCTTAACCTTTCTTGTAGGAATTTGCTTAGCAAAACGTTCGTTTTATCCCTTCTCTTCGTAGACTAACCTCAACCAATGAAATCAAGTTAAGCCAATTTGACTTTCTTTCAAAACACGCGTTTAGAAAAAGTAACATCCCAAGATTTTAAAAGTTGAGCGGTTTCCACTGTGTATGTCTGTCTGTCTTCAATTTTTATTTTCTACGATATCTCCGTTATTATTGAAGTGATTTTAAATATTGAAAGTGATTATTAACCGGACACTTGTCCTTTATCTAGCCATTATGTTTTCATGTACTTCTTTATCCTAGTTTTCATTTTGGTATTTTTCTTTCTTTATTCAGAGCAACATACTTTTTCTCTCAAGCAAGATAACATATTATAAGGATTAATATGGTATTTCAATAACCAATATTATCGTTTCTGTCCTTTCCTTTTATTTATCCTTCTATTAGAATACAATACATTATCTGCGTTTGTCTTGCCCCTTTTCTCTGCCCTGCACACAATTGGTTTGTTAGTTTCAGTTTCACAATGCACAAGTTAGGTTAGATTTTTTTCCTTCTCTTTTTCAAGTTAATCTCCCCCTTTTTTCCTCTCTCGCCCGTTCTTTGAAAACGAACAACGCGTTGGCCGGCTGCCAAAGTGTCTAATGGTCGTTTTAAATATTAGGACGGGTACCGAAAAAGCTTTTGGTTTCTTGGGGGTGGGTATCATACGCTTGGCATTAGTTAATTCAAATCTTGGACAACCGATGGCCCTAGTAACCGTTGCTAAGGCTATAGTTATTAATAGCTTTTCTAACTGTTTATTTTCAAATCTAGTAGTATTGGCCTTCAAACCAAGGTCAAACCTAGAATTTAGTGGTAGGTTTTCTAACGTAATAGTGGAAATATTCAAATATTTTCCAATTTTCTCGACGTTCGTTCATAAACACTAAGAAGAGGGGTAGGGTACGGATGTCGGGCTGGGTGGTAAATTTACTTGGCGTAGTGACAAAATTTCAAATCGTTAGTTAAATATTTTTGTACTTGATTTGTTTTTATAGCCTAGAAAAAGTTCAAACGCTGTAGTATTTCTTTATTTGGGCGGGGTGTATCACGGATATCTCACCACAACCTCACAAAAGATCTTGATGTATTAGTGATGGAATAACACAGGGATATATATATATATATATATATATATATATATATATATATATATATATATATATATATATGTGTGTGGGTGTGTATATATATATAAGGAGCCGTATATATATATATATATATATATATATATATACATATATATATATATATATATATATATATATATATATATATATATATATATATATATATATATATATATATATATATGTGTGTGTGTGTGTGTATATATATATATATATATATATATATATACGAGGGGCGTTCAGAAAGTAATGCACCACATGGTTTTTCTCAGCTAATAATGAAGATAAAAGCATGAAATTTTGCACACTTCAAATATGGCATGTGCCAATTGTGTGCACCAAATTGCACCGCAACCGGCCAAATAATACGGCTGCACTAAACCGTTGAAATGGAGCGTGTTAGCAACTTGCGTTATAAACAGCGAATTGTGATAGAATTTCTCGTTGCAGAGAAGAAAACTGTTGTGAATATTCACAAGCGTCTATGTGATGTATATGGAAGTTTTGCAGTCGACAGGAGTACAGTCAGTCGCTGGGTTCAGAGCATCAAAGAATCAGGAAGTGGAGATACGGAGCTGCTTGATCGGCCGCGCTGTGGACGTCCTGCCACAGCCACCAACGCAGAAATGTTGAAATGCGCTGAGGGCATTATTCTTACTGATAGGCGAATCACTACTCAACAATTGGCCTTACAGCTGTCAGTCAGCATTGGTAGTGCAAATGCAGTTATAAAAACTCTCGGATTTTCTAAGGTTTGCGTAAGATGGGTTCCTCGAAGTCTCACAAATGACCACCGATTGCAAAGGAAAGCAATTTGTTCTGAATTGTTGGAGCGTTTCAATGCTGATGGGGAGAACTTTTTGGCTAAGATCGTTACAGGTGACGAAACCTGGGCACATCATTTTGAACCTGAGACAAAAAGACAGTCAATGGAGTGGCATCATCCGCAATCACCAAGAAGAAAGAAATTCAAGACAATTCCTTCAGCTGGAAAGGTCATGATCACTGTCTTTTGGGACATTGAAGGTGTGATTCTTGTGGACGTTATGCCAAGAGGAGAGACAATCAATTCGCAAGCTTACATTAAGACATTGAAAAAACTCAATCAACGTTTTCGCAGAGTTCGGTCGCACAAGAATCCAGCAGACCTGCTTCTCCTTTACGACAATGCTCGCCCTCACACAAGTCTGGCAACACGGGAAGCAATAATCAAATTGGGTTGGACAGTACTACCCCATCCACCCTTTAGTCCCGATTTGGCACCCTCTGATTTTCATCTATTTGGTCCACTTAAAGATGCACTCCGTGGGACAAGGTTTGAAGGTGATGAAGGAGTGATTCATGCAGCGAAGAAATGGCTACATAATCAAGACAATATCTGGTACGGGCTAGGAATACATGCACTTGTTTCGCGCTGGCATTAAGTCGTACAAGTTGATGGGGATTATGTTGAATAATACCGATGTTTACAAGTCATATCCATGTATATTGTGTATAAATTTCATGCTTTTTGAATAAACAGCTCCGGAGAAAAACGATGTGGTGCATTACTTTCTGAATGACCCTCGTATATATATATATAAAATCAGGAGCTCAAACACATGCGTCCACTCGCCATGACACACACTGGAAGAAGACCTGCAGACAATCTCCTCATTTCTGCAGTTTTAGTTTCACGTCTGCCAAACAACCATATCGGCATGACGTCACTTCCTGTATTAATAAATGACTCCGTATAAAATAAACAAACAAGGAGCCCTGTCGAGCTACCTAATTATACCGACACAATCGTTATGAATTTTAATCATAACAGATGTCTTACTGGGTGCACTTGAAGTAGGATCCTTGAACTTAAGGCGCAAAGTGATTACTCTGGAGTTACTCCCTTCCTAGAATTCACTTCCAGTCCCACGGCCTGTCCTATATTGGGGTCCTAATATTCCTTGTTCCAGTCTGTCTATGATTTCTCTTTAACGAAATTGAAAATCAGTGAAGTGGTTTTACAAATCAGTATGTTTTAAGCGAAATTTTCACCCACACATCCATGTTGCTTCGTTGAGGAGAGATCCAATCAGGAGCTGTCTATATTAACATTTTCATGCCAAAGCAATTATCATCAAGGCGTCTGCTATTGGTAGGGGTTTCCCCCCTCCCCACCCTCTCATGTAGAACATTACTACATGACAACATAAAATATGTTTACATGGTATTTTGAACCTCGAGAGTTTTCGAGAGATTTCGTTGAAAATGCGGAAAAAGTAAATTTTATCCCCGGGACATCACGATTTTAAATGACAGCAGAAGAGGTCTGGTCCGTAATTTCCCTAGTTTAAGAAGTCTTTCTTAAAAAAAAAAAAAAAAAAAAAAACTCGCAGTCGCTTAAAGAGCTACCAGAACACACACTGGGATAGATTGGTATATTGGGATCGACTGGATGCCGACCCCTGCTTTAGTGTCAAACTATTAATTCCCGGATAGTTATTATTATATGGGTACTCGAAGACCTCTTTAACGTAACAGAGATCGTAAGGTTAATTAAAAGAATAATATTTGATGAATGGACAGTAGCGTAGGATAGAATTCTGAAAGGCAGACATACACATGCACATTTAAGTTCTTCAAAACTCCAACAAGAATGTGTCAAATATCTAGGGGACTAAAACTTCCCAGCAGTAAGAACTGCTTAGACTACAATTTGGAATTGGCTATTTTAAAATAGAAGAACCTTACTAACTGTGCAGAATGTCTACAAAACAATTATAGAAAGCGTTTCCTACTAAAATGTAAGCAGTAAGAACAAACAGGGAGTACCAATATTAAATTAATTACAGGCATGCGATTCACCCATTACTGTAGAACAGGTGTTGAGACAGACAGACCTAGAGAAAAACACAATATACTTTAAAATAGGGAAACAATATATAACAAAACAACAATTCATATATAATGATTAGTGTGGTAGGGCAGGAAAATGAAGGTCTAGTTGCATATTGGTAATGACAAATACATCGTAACTTAGGTATCATCCCAAACACCCCGGACTTTCACACACTCCTCCGCCTTATGAACATCATTACAGATATGGGAAAACTACCATTTTAGGACAGAGGAAAAAAAACATACACGTTATTTTGTAAAACTACCATTGTAATATAATACATAAATACGAAACCACACATTGTAATATAATGTGAATCTTGACATGTACGACATTCTGTAAATAAAACATGGCTACAAGCTGAACATGCTTTTACTGAGTGCCTTCTGAAACATGTGTGTGTGCTTGTGTAGATGACGAGGTAATGCTTATATACATACATCATAACATTACATGGTGGCAGCGGTCGATACCGGACCGACGCAAAACAGCTACACGATAACACGTGAGTACAGTTTGTTAGGCTAAAATTCGTCATTGAGGTCAACCATGGAAACTAAACACTACCGCAGCGCACCGCAAATGAGATTTGCCGGTCAAGATGATAAGAGTGAAGCTTTCTTGTTATGGCGTCAACGCATAGATCTATATTCCAAGACCACTGGTCTGGAAGGACAAACCCTAACTCCATATATCCTAGAAGCATTGGACGATGAAGGTTTGAAAATCTACAACAGTTTTGCTACCGCCATGCCGGTTGAGTCGGCAACCGACCCCGTAGCCATATTGGACGAATTTGAAAAGCGTCTGATCATAAAGCACACAAACTTTAGAGCGGCAAGATTAGAGCTTCACCACCTGCGACAGAAACGTGATGAAAGCCTAGATGATTTCTTCACTCGCATTAAGGAGAAAACAAGAGTATGTAAATTTAGCAACGAAGAAGAAAATAAGCGAATTATTGAACAGATTCTTCTTAGCACACCAATGCCAGAGTTCCAGAAATGGCTACTGAGCCAGAGTGATACGCTAACTTTACAACAACTTCTGGATGAAGGCAGGAAACACGAGGCACAAGCACTAAACATTAAACAAATTCAGCAAGGTACATTAGCAGCCCAGGTGGATGCAGTGAAAAGCTATAAACCTAGACACAACAAAGCAACTGGTTCGAAACAACAAGAAAAAACACAACACAAGCAGAGGTGCTATGTGTAAATGTTGTGGCCTAAACCACATACAAAACCACTGTCCAGCTAAAGACTCTACATGTCATTACTGCAGAAAGAGGGGCCACTGGATAAAATTATGTTTCAAGAGGAAACAAGACAGTGCTCAACACAAACTTCACAGCAGAAAGTCGTCAAAACAAACACACTCTATGATGACTGAGGACCTTGACTCCAGTGAAGAAAGTGATCCTTCCACTTTTGATACTGTGAAGATACTAACTTTCAGTAATGAACAAAAGAGAACGCAGGCTTTCTGCAAGGTACAATTCCGAATACCAGGAATTAAAAGGCACAAAGAAAGATATATTCGGTTCAAGATAGACACAGGTGCCCAAGGTAACACTCTACCCTTAAGAATATTCAGACAGATCATGCCTGACAAGGTGGATGAGCAAGGATTTCCCACAAGGGATGTAAAAAGTAGGAGTGGCAGGACAAAGCTAAGAGCTTACAATGGAACAAGTATAGACTGTTTCGGAGCAGTAACACTTGAATGTTTATACAGAGACTCTGAATGGACATCGTCAACATTTTACTTGGTAGATGTTGAAGGACCTGCAATTTTGGGTTTACCAATGTGCGAAAAGCTGAGTGTGGTAACTATTAACAACATTAAAGCTGACAAAAAAGAACATCTTACTCTACACGTCACTGGAGTAGATGACCTTAAACAGCGATTCCCAGAACAGTTCGACAGAATAGGCAAACTTCCAGGAAAGGCAAGATTCTTTTTAAAAGACAACGCTGAGCCAAAGATAGACCCACCTAGAAAGTATCCTATACATGTTAAACAGAAACTTGCCACAGAACTAGAAAAGATGGTGCAGAATGATGTTATTAGAAAGGTTGAAGAGCATTCTGATTGGTGTAGTAGTATCACAACCGTTCTGAAGCAGGATGGTTCTCTTCGGGTTTGCCTTGACCCAAAACACTTAAACAACAGTCTAAAGCGCTGTCCACACAAAATGCATACAGTGGAAGAGATAACTCACAGATTCCACAATGCCAAATATTTTTCTAAACTAGATGCTGTACACGGATACTGGAGTGTTGAGATAGCAGAGGAAAGTCAACTCCTTACAACTTTTCGAACACCATTCGGCAGATATTGTTTCAAGAGACTCCCATTTGGTTTGAATGTATCACAAGACATCTTTCAACAGAAGATTGACAACATTGTTGAGCAATGTTCTGGTACAGTGGCTATTGCGGATGACATTGTAGTCTGCGGCAGGTCAGAACAAGAACACGACCGTAACTTGATTAACTTGATGCATGTAGCACAGGCCAATGGGCTAACATTCAACAGCAAAAAGTGTACAATTAAGGCAACGGAGATACAATTTTTTGGATTGCTGTACACCCAGAATGGTGTAAAACCAGACCCTAAAAAGGTTGAAGATATTCATGACATGCCAACACCAGCTACAAAGAAGGAACTGCAACAATTCTTAGGTGCTGTCAATTTCCTAGCACAATTCATACCAAATTTGTCAGCTGCTGCAGAACCTTTGCGATCTCTACTACAGAATGAAACTCCGTATGAATGGTCAGAAGACTACCAACACATATTCAACCACTTGAAGACCCTCATATCATCTGATGCATGCTTGAAATACTATGACATGCAAGCACCCACTTTCTCATGGTTGATTCCAGTCTGAAAGGCCTAGGAGCAGCACTTTTGCAACCAGACAAAAATCCTGAAGGACACTATGCCAAAGAACTTCGTCCTGTAGCTTACGCAAGCAAATCATTAAGTTCTGGCGAAAAGAAACTTGCAAACATTGAAAGAGAAATGCTAGCTGTACGTTTTGGAATCAAACGCTTCCACACATTTCTTTTCAACCGCCCATTTACAATTCTCTCAGATCACAAGCCACTTGAGATGATTCATAAAAAACCAATAGCTTCAGCACCACCACGACTACAAGCTCTGTTATTGGAAACACAAGGTTATGATTTTAATATTCAGTATATCCCAGGAGAGGATATAGGTCTTGCAGATGCTCTCAGCAGACTACCAAACCCCAACAAGACAGCAGATCTTACCCCAAACATCAAAGTTGATTTTGTCAAGTTTAGCGATAATCGGCTTGAACACATCAGAGAAGACACAATGAGAGATCCTATCCTTAACTCTCTCAAAGAACTGATATACCATGGATGGCCAAGCTCTATCAGGGAAGTTCCAACACACATCCGTCCATACTACTCGATGAGGGACGAGTTAAGCATCGAAGATGGTCTGATCCTTAAAGGAGATCGCATTGTTGTACCAGAAACACAACGCGATATCATCCTTAAACAGCTCCATAATAGTCACCTTGGTATTGTGAAGACACAACTGAGAGCAAAGAAAGATGTTTACTGGCCACAGATAAACAAGGACATAGAAACACTATGTAAAAACTGTTCAATTTGCCAAGAACATGCAAATAGGCAGTGCAGAGAACCTCTCATACCATCAGACATACCATTGAGCCCTTGGAGCATTATAGGAACTGATATTTTCTCAATCGACAATAATGACTATCTTATTATTGCTGATTACTACAGCAAATTTCCCATCATTGAGAAACTTCCACAACCCTCACCATCAGCTGTTATTGCAGACATTACAAAGAAGTATTGCAGCATGTTTGGCATCCCAGATGAAATTAGATCAGACAACGGTCCACATTTCTCAGGTCAAGCATACAGAAACTTCACTAAGGACTGGAAGATCAAACACACAACATCATCACCTAGATACCCTAAATCTAATGGTTTCATTGAGAGACAGATACAAACTATCAAGTCAATCATGAAGAAAACAAGAACAGAGGATGTACACCTAGCACTCTTGAGATGGAGAACAACACCGGTAGACAGTAAGATCGACAGTCCAGCAGAACTTATGTTTGATAGAAGAATTAAAGACCTCCTACCATCTAAGGTCCACTTCCGTCCACAACATAGAGACAGCACATATGATCAACTTCAGCATCGTCAGCAAGTTCAGAAATCCAACTATGACAAATGTGCTAAAGACTTACCACCATTATATCCTGGTCAGCATGTGACTACCTACAACCACAACAATGACACATGGTCAAAAGCAACAATCATTTCCAGAAACCCTGAACCCAGGAGCTATATTTTAAGACCAGACAGCAGCAGCAACCTCCTGAGGCGAAACAGAGTGGACATAAGAGAAATCCCACAGAATACAACAGAACAGAGAATTCCCATGCTTTCAACAGACAATGCAGTAACTCCAGACCTTGGTGTCCCACAAAACCAACAAGCGCCAAGGCCGAAATCACAACCAACTCAAGCTAAACCAGGGACTTCCGCAGAACCACCAGCACTTTACACCACTCGTTCTGGCCGTACAGTGACACCTCCCAGCCGATACAGACAGTGACATATATACTCACACTGAGCATTACACATACTTATCCTTTCTCACATGAAACATTTCGTTGGAAATGTTTGCACACATTTTTTTTCAAAAAAGGGGGGATGTAATATAATACATAAATACGAAACCACACATTGTAATATAATGCGAATCTTGACATGTACGACATTCTGTAAATAAAACATGGCTACAAGCTGAACATGCTTTTACTGAGTGCCTTCTGAAACATGTGTGTGTGCTTGTGTAGATGACGAGGTAATGCTTATATACATACATCATAACATTACATAGGGGACTAAAACTTCCCAGCAGTAAGAACTGCTTAGACTACAATTTGGAATTGGCTATTTTAAAATAGAAGAACCTTACTAACTGTGCAGAATGTCTACAAAACAATTATAGAAAGCGTTTCCTACTAAAATGTAAGCAGTAAGAACAAACAGGGAGTACCAATATTAAATTAATTACAGGCATGCGATTCACCCATTACTGTAGAACAGGTGTTGAGACAGACAGACCTAGAGAAAAACACAATATACTTTAAAATAGGGAAACAATATATAACAAAACAACAATTCATATATAATGATTAGTGTGGTAGGGCAGGAAAATGAAGGTCTAGTTGCATATTGGTAATGACAAATACATCGTAACTTAGGTATCCCAAACACCCCGGACTTTCACACACTCCTCCGCCTTATGAACATCATTACAGATATGGGAAAACTACCATTTTAGGACAGAGGAAAAAAAACATACACGTTATTTTGTAAAATAACGTTTTGGTTTTGACGAAAATATTTTATTAAAATTCATTCTTTTCAAATACGCGTATTGGCCATAACCAAGGGAAATAACGTAAATTCACATGGCAAGGGAAATTCAAGGAAAAAATTCAAATTATAAAAATATTAATTAATTTTTGTAATTAACAACCCTACTTTCTTTTATTTCACAACGCAATTTAAAATTATTAACTGAACACTTATACTTTAGGTGAAAATAAAAAAAAAGGGAAAACTTTTAAGTAGAATTTTTTTTTTTTTTACTGTGTAAATCTAATGGGATTAATTTTACAACGCGGATTCTAATTAGAGAAGAACTGTTTATAAAAACTGATGATAGGTCAATATAGGCCCATTTAAACAGATCACAAGGTCTTTTATATTTGAACATGCACAATAATACAGTATAACCGGCGGGCCCTGTGTCTAAGTTGAAAGGGGCGCGCTTCGCCAAACCAGGACTATAAATATATGCCCACACTTATATAAAAGGGAGCTTACGGTTATGTGATAGCTCTTTAAGCTGTAGCATTTTACAAGAGTATCTTCGGTGTGTGAAGCAACTGATTTTCTCACCAGATCGAAGTCAGATTGCACAGACAAAACCTAACTCATAAATGCAAGATGAAACTAATGCAGACATCGATCGTCTAAGTACATTTGTATCGTATGAAACTTGGTCATTAAACGCCGAACAAGAACAACAAATACAGCGGAAATAATATCCCTTCTCAGTGTCCCTGGTAAAATCTACTCTAGAATCCTAGAGCAGAGACTCCGACGCCTAGCTGAGCCACAATTGGATGAGGTCCAGTGCGGATTCCGAGCAAACCGAAGTACTCAAGACCTAATCTTCACACTCAGACAGCTGAGTGAAAAGGCCCTTGAGTATAAGAGTGAGATCCATCTTTGTTTCATAGATCTGGAAAAGGCATTTGACAGGGTCCCCTGGAGCAAACTTTGGGACTGTTTGGCAAGGAAGAATATTCCAGCACCTCTGATTCATGCTATACAGAGCTTCTACAAGTCTTGCAGAAATTATGTGAGGACAGCAAACCATAAGTCAGAAGAGTTCAGGACCACCACTGGTGTAAGACAAGGTGATATCCTATCACCTTACCTCTTCATACTCCTTATGGACGATGTCATCAAGGCATGTAAGGAGAGAACAAGAAAGTATTCAGTGGGGTACTGGAAGATGAGACAGGTCTATATTTCGGAGCTGGCATTTGCTGATGATGTTGCCCTGATTGCTAAATCAGAGGCACATCTCCAATCCAACCTGCAAGTCTGGAAGGAAGAGCTGGAGAAGAGAGGGATGGTCATAGGCAGCTCTAAAACAAAATCCATGGTGATATCACGAGAAGAAAGAAAACATCAGATTAAGTTGGGAGAACAGGTCCTGGAGCAGGTCGACCACTTTAAATATCTCGGAGCTATTATAGACCGAAAGGGAGACATCAAAGAAGAGTTGGCCACTCGAAAAGCAGCGGCTGGGAGACTTTTTCAGGCCATAAATCGTGGATTCCTCAGCAAGAAAGAGGTTGGTAAGAAAACGAAGATGGCTGTATACCGCTCCACCTATGTCCCAGTCTTGACATATGGATGCGAGTCGTGGGCAATGACTACAACCCACAAAAGCCAGATCCAAACCTCAGAAATGAGGTATCTGAGGGAAAGTGGTTGAAGTAACAAGAAGAGACATGGTCCGCAACCAGACGATCCGTCAAGGCCTAAAATCCCATCCGCTGCAGACCCAAATAGAACAGTCCCAACTAAGATGGTTTGGCCATGTCTGCAGAATGGGAGAAGATCGGCTACCACGACAAGCATGGGAAACAAAGAGCCAGGGATCCAGACCTCCAGGACGACCCAGAGTCCGCTGGGAGGACAACATTAGACAATCTTTGAAGGACCGAGGACTAGAATGGAACCAGGCCAGGAAGAAGACAGCTGATAGAATGGTCTGGCGCTCTCTCTTCCAAACCTCTACACCTCACGGTAGAAGAGGAACGACTAAGTAAGTAAGTAAGTAAGTATAAAGTTTAAATTACCAACTGTACACTTTTCGTTTGAAATCTATCTAGATTTTTATTCAAACCAAAAGTGTACAGTTGATAATTTAAACTGTATTAATTTCTTTTGTTGTTGTTAAAAATAACTTACGCATAAAAAAATGCACTCAGAAAAATTAAGTATCGGATGCATTCAAAGTTCATGCATAATGCTTCCTTAATAATACTGCGTAATTCAACAGTTCGCTTTGAATTTTGAATGAAACACTCTGATCTGAGATTGGCAACATTTAGTCAAAATCCGAATTTCGATTACCGGTTTCATCCAAAATGGATACAGTTTGTGAGACCTAAACTTGAGTAATAGGAAGCATTATGAGCTTTGGATGCATCCGATACTTTATTTTTCTGTGTGCAATTATTTTTTTAATGTGTAAGTTATTTTGTAGGAAAAAATACATATTAAAATCTTATTTCGTTTCCATTTGACTTTTGCAATGAAATTCTCAGTTCAAGAATTACAAAAGAACATTTTTACGAACATTCACAACAACTTTAGAAACTTTAAATGGCTTTGTGAACGAGCGTTTTGGGTACTTAAAAATGAAAGTGTTGGTAATATTAATCTATAAATACAGAGCAGCTGCCGGGCATTGCCACAACTGTCACGTAGGGTTTATATTCATTTAATTTCCTACATCTTCTTCCTATTCGTTCACCCAAATTCTCTCTTTTATTATCTCTGTATTTCATTTTTTCCTGTATATTTTTCATCCATTCGTTTTGCGAATATTATTTTCATATAATTCGCAAACTTTACCTGTTTTCCTTTCTCTTAAACTGAGAATCGCGCTAGGACGATATTACGTAGATGTCAGGGCTGCAGGGCGTCATAAGGCGTGATAAGTCGGTTCGCTGAACATAGGACGTAGCAAATCGTCTACATTCTCACCGAGCGCGCGAGCTTCTTCTCGGCATTAGTCCCGGTGAGGTGTGATACTTTACATCTGCACCGGTCAGTATCCAGACATTTGTCTGGAAAACCCCAAACTGACACGGCGCTCACTTGGGCCATGGTCAGCTGTAGTGTGAAAACTGCCCTGAAATGGAGTCAGGCTGTCTGGGATTTGAAACTGACACGCGTACATCGTGGGCAGTAGGTGACAGTTACGACACGCGTTAAGCGGACGTAAATGTTGGGAGTAGGGGAGATAATTTCGCTTGGCGAAATAAGTTTGGGCCCTTTGTCTGATTTTTAGATATTGGCCAAGTTTGAATTCCAAGGTCAGCATTTTTATTCATATGTGTGGTTGAGGTAATTAATATGATAGATATATAGATTTTGTGAGTGTTAAAGTGTTATTTAAATCCCCCCAAAAATTTTAGTAGAACTTACGCATAAAAAAATAATTGCACACAGAAAAATGAAGTATCGGATGCATTCAAAGTTCATGCATAATGCTTCCTTAATAATACTGCGTAATTCAACAGTTCGCTTTGAATTTTGAATGAAACACTCTGATCTGAGATTGGCAACATTTAGTCAAAATCCGAATTTCGATTACCGGTTTCATCCAAAATGGATACAGTTTGTGAGACCTAAACTTGAGTAATAGGAAGCATTATGAGCTTTGGATGCATCCGATACTTTATTTTTCTGTGTGCAATTATTTTTTTAATGTGTAAGTTATTTTGTAGGAAAAAATACATATTAAAATCTTATTTCGTTTCCATTTGACTTTTGCAATGAAATTCTCAGTTCAAGAATTACAAAAGAACATTTTTACGAACATTCACAACAACTTTAGAAACTTTAAATGGCTTTGTGAACGAGCGTTTTGGGTACTTAAAAATGAAAGTGTTGGTAATATTAATCTATAAATACAGAGCAGCTGCCGGGCATTGCCACAACATAAAAATCCATGGATAGACAGCAGGCTGTATTTTATCCGACGGAGTTCCTCAATTCATTAAAACCAACTTGAATGCCACCGCAAAAAATAATTTTAAAAATATTTGCACCGATAATATTGCTGCGAAATCTTGATCCACCTAAATTGTGTGATGGAACCAGATTATATGTTAAAAACATCATGCCAAACGTGATAGAAGCAACAATATTAACAGATTGTGCTCGAGAAGAAGATGCATTCATTCCATGAATTCCTCCGATCCTCACTGGCATGTCATTTCATTTTAAACGACTGCAATGTAATATGCGACTTGCATTTGCAAAGATTATAAACAAAGCCCAAAGACAGTCACTTAAGTTAGCAAGCATTAACTTAGAAAATTCGTGCTTTTCACACGGACAGCTATAGGTTGCTTGCTTCAGAGTGGGCATACCAAGAAATTAATTATTTTTGCCGCAGTCGGCAACACACACAAAATATTGTTTATCAAAAAGCACTGGAATAATGTTGCAATAATAAATGTAGAAAATAACGATACGTAAATATAACACGAAGTAGTAAAATATATTACTTGTAACGCATGTGAGTAAAAAGAACAAAGAATATAAATTTATAAAAACATCAGTTAGTGATTTATACATTTTCAGAAGCTTCATAAACCGTTACTAGAAAAACCGGGCAACGCCGGGTACTTACAGCTAGTATAGAGATACAGAAAACTAATCGGTTTATCCATCTCATGAGAATTTTTTTTTTCTTCTTTGATCCTTAGCCGCCGACCGTCAAAGCAGTCAGTGGCCATCACGCCTAGTGGCGTCTTGTAGGGCAACAACAAATTGATTCCACTTTGCTCGGTCGGTGGCCATCCTTAGTACAGTGCCCCAACTCTGGTTCATTCTTTTCATGAGAATGGAGTGGGATAAAATACCACAACCCGCCTACGACAGTTGAAAATCTGTTTTCAGTAAGACCAAGAGGCAGAACAGATTTTCAGTAAGACCAAGAGGCAGAACAGATAGACAAACATCACAGACATCCTACCTACAACAACACGGGCTGACAGTAGCCAACGCGACACACGTGGCTCAAGAGCGTAAATTTAAGTTCCGCACTGAGAAGTGTGTGAAGAAAACAGATAAAGAAACATTTACTTCATGAAATCATTTTGTCTTATTAGCTGCTTATCTTATTTCTGTGAGTCACACGACTTTCAACCACAGGCAAGCCTCGGTTAACTTTATTGGGCCCTGATTCTGATTTTTAGGTAATCCTTGATGTAGATAGTGCCAATAGTTTGGTCAGTGTTGTGTTTTCCTACTTCAGAAAAAGTAGTACGGTACTGATTGTAGTGTTTAACCCTTGTTCGAGCCGTTCGATTGACAGAGTGGTTAGATCGCGGATCACTCGCGGTAAAGTTGCCGCGTTCGATTCATGATATCGACACGCCCCAGTCTACCCAGCTGTAAATGAGTACCGGTACCTGACTTTGCTCTTGAGTTATGGAAGAACACGGCCGCAAGTAAAGGAACAGGTCAACCCACCTCTCCACGCTGGACCTAGTATAGTGACGCTTGTAACATTAGACTCCTCTACGGCAGTATCTAATATGGGACTACCTTTACCTATTTATTTTAATCCTTGTTGGCATAAGCTCTATCTTCTGTGTGTTCATTACTTCAACGCTGTAGTATGAATACGCGGGTTGCATTTAAACAAGGTGACCAAGCCCTTATATTTTCCGTCTCTATGTGGCTGTTGTGTGACACTTTTCTCATCAGCCAGTCAGAATCAGGTACCCATTGTCTGCTACGTAGACTGGAGCGTAAGGATACTTGGTTTCGAACCCGGTACCTTTGCATCGAGTAGCAAATACTCTAATAACTCTGCTACTCGACGCTCACTCTGGAGTTAAGAAAGGCAAACTGTAACCTCTCATGATAAAGCTGTGACCTTCTGTAGGAAAGTCTCTAACTCTTCACTTCTCTACAGTAGTATCGGCTATGGGACTAACTTTACTATGTCTCGAGACGTAAGGGCCGTTCACATATTACATATTGCGTAACGCAAAACGGGGGTGGGGGGTGGGGGGGATGGTGCCAAGATGTTACGCTTTGTTACAACGGGGTGGGGGAGGGGGGTTCTGAAATGTTGTTACATAACGCAGCAAAAATCCACTGATGGCTATAATTGCGTTGGAGGAAAACGGAGAAAGTATAGATCGGTTCGACGAAAAAGGACCTGAATACAACCTGGCTGGAACTTCCCAACAGCATAATTTTACATCGACAGATGCCTGTTTACTGACAGGCATCTTTCGTCACTATGGGAAGAAAGGAAGTGATAACTTTTGAGAGACAGCCGTTTTGGTAACATTTTGGGATTGCGTTTTTACGATTGCGAATGCACAGTTAAAGTTCACTGCAAGTGATTGGCCAGTTTGTAGTAGGGTATTAAATTAAAACTGTTGTATAACAGGTGGTTGTGTTGAACTAATTGATGAGATAGATAGTTAGGCCTAATTACTACACAAGTGCAGATAAGCTGTTGTAAAGCTTTACCACCACAGAAAGGTGGTTGGCCGAGGTGTTTCTACTTTTTTTTTTGGGGGGGGGGGGGGGGGGGGGGGGTGGGGGGTGGTGAGGGGGGTGGAGGAGAGAGAGAAGGTTGTAACACACAAATGTAACAGGGGGAGGAGGGGGGTGGGTGGCTGAAAATGTCAAATATTGCGTTACGTAATTTTTGAACGGCCCCATAGCCTTTTCTGATACGCAGTACTACTGGGTGATTAAAGAAGTTACTACCTGTGTTTACATTTTAATATCCTCACTCGTTTCCACTGGATATACACTAAACAATGTCAAAACATTGAGAGCAAAAACTGTTATTTGACAAATAAGTTTTATTTTTATATGTTTTTAATTCTCAGGAAAAAAAATGTGGTCAATAAACTGGCGTTACAAGAGACACAAAACTGTCTGCCTGCTTTGAAATCATGCGTTTAACAAACCACATTTAAATAAATAAAGAGGGAAACTGGAGTCCCGTAACAGTAAATAAATAATACACACATAAAGATAAGCCACTCACGTCTGTTGTTTTTTTCTGTTGTCTGGTTTTCTAATTCTTTATTTCCCATGAGTGCCTGAAACATACCTTTGTGTATGCATTATTTATTTACTGTTTACAGGTCTCGGGTTTCCCTCTTTATTTATTTAAATGTTTATACAATACCAAACCTTCCTTCTGTCCTGTACTGTTCTCATTCTTCTTTCATTTACTAAACACATTAGTTATGTCTTTGTCTTGTGTAATGTGACCTATGCTGTATAATAGAAGGACCACAGAAGTGATTGCATCATTAATTGGCTGGATCATCCCTAAGTACATATCTGGTGTTACGTGTTGAAAATCGCGCTAATGAACGATGAACTATTATTGTGGTGCCTAATTGGTGCGATTCGCTTTCGTAGCTAGGTCCTGGGTTCGATTCTCCGGTAAACCTCTCACTTCTATTGTTTTTCTGTTGTCAGGTTTTCTACTTTATTTCTCACGAGTGCCTTAAATATACCTTTCTTCTTCTTTTTCTTCTTCTTTGATGTTTAGCCGCCGACCGTCAAAGCAGTCAGTTGCCATCGCGCCTGGTGGCGTCTTGTAGGGCGGCAACAAATTGCTTCAACTTTGCTCGGTCTGCAGCCATCCTTCGTGCAGTGCCCCAGCTCTGATTCACTCTTTCCATCTCAGCCTCCACAGTTCTCCGCCAAGTTATTTTTGGTTGGCCTCTCTTTCGTTTTCCTTCCGGGGTCCATAGCATAGTTATTCTTGTGGTGGCATCGGGGTCTCTTCTGAGGACATACCTTTATGTGTGTATTATTTATTTACGAATCTCACGTTGCGTTGTAATGTTATGTGACATAATTTTATATGTAATACAATAGCAGATAGTTATCTTTATTGTCATGTTTGTTTCATATAAATTCTCGCACCCCCTGAAGGTAGGTCTCGCACATCCAGGGAGTGCATGCATCCCTAGTTAAGAAGCACTTCTTTAGCTGTATTAAATTACATGTTGTGAAAACGAGATGGGAAGTCTCAGAAACTGCGAACACTAAATGAATTTTTTTTTTTTTAAATTAAACCAGCTTGCCCTACGCCCTTGTAAACATCAGACTAGACTGTGCAAGCATGTCAGAGTTTGGCATAACGAAATATAAGCAATGAGCTTAGCAACATCAATACTCCTACAGCAACGATGTTTTTCTCAACCAGAAGTGGAATCGAGGTTGTAACGCCCTTGTCTGATGTTTTTTAGAGGTTGCTACTCGTTTTAAGTTAAAATTTTATCTGAATAAAAAAAACTATTTTTTTCCAGTGTTTATTTTAAACAGTTGGTGGTTGGGGGGGGGGGGGGGGGGGGGGGAATCGTCATCATCAAGTGCCATGCTGTGTTTCGTGTGCGATCATTTTTCTTCACAATCCCCTGTCTTCTTCTTCATTCACTTTCAGACGTCAACTTGAATATGTGCAAAGAAAACAGCGATCAGCCTGAGGCTGCTGGTGTTTCCGTAGAGTTTTTCCATGGATGGTACTGGTGATGGCCATATGCGCTTTCTCTTATCTTCATATGTTGAGCACCTTTGACGTAAATGTTCTGCAGTAATTGTATCGGTGCCACAGTTACACTCATCAGTAGTTCCTAGCTTTAGCTTGTTCAATAGATGGTATCCCAATCTGTTGTGACCTGTGCGAAGTCTGAAGATTACCACTTGTTCACTTCTGCTGAGCTGGTAATATATGTGTTGTCTAAGAGTAGTGATGATGATTTCTTACCGTGCCATGCTGTCTGTCCATCTGTTACTTTTTTTTTTTTTTTTTTTGGTCAATTTTTTTCCTCTGCCCTTTCTTCCCATAGTCTTACCCGCTGTTATCACATGTTCTAATTTCCCTGTTATCGGAACATGTTCCATAATGTTTTCCTTATTCATTAAGTACCCATCAGCTCACCACGGAGCATATGATTCCCACAAACGCACGCTAAGTTCCTTTGTCGCCTGCCATCAGCTCAAGGTCTTTCCATGCCTTTCTCAGCATTTTCGTTTCTGTCTCCAGTTTTCTTCACCCTGTATTTTTCGGGTCTACCTCTACTTCTCAAACCTGGGGATTCCAGAACAAGGACTGCTTGGTAATGCTTTCTGCGGACTCTAAATGATTATCCTATATGATATGGTGTTTTTATACTATATCAAGTACATGTTAATGTATTTTTTTGGGATAATAAAGATTCTGATTATGTATTTATGTATGTATGTATGTGTGTATTTATGTATGCATGCATGTATGCATGCATGTATGTATGTATGTCTCATTAACGCTGTATGAATTTATGTAACTTTACTTTATGTAAATTCTAATGATTCTGCTATATGCCATGTTGTATTTTATTATATCATGCCAGTACATATCAATGTATTTTCTGGAGAATAAAGATTCTGATATGTATGTATGTATGTAGTTAAGAATTATAAGCTCTTACAGAATATGGAAACTTCGATGTAAAAAACACCCATTTTAAATTGATAGAGATGTAACTACGGGTTTGATTCCTGGTTAAACGAAACTTCGATTCCGTTTTATCAACCACTTTTATTTAAGTTCACCTGAGCTTTATATATTTAGCGTGTCAAATGTTTGACGCTCAAAATCTATACATTCCACTCATCGTAAAGAGCTGAAACTTTGTTTGCTGCTTCATATCTTGGAACATTTTAATCTACCAAGTTTGGACCAGCATTGGCTCAGCAGATTTTAGATAATAACTAAATCAATGTAAAATACGGCAGAAATAACTCTATCCATGTTTACGGCTGGGTGCACTGGAGCGTGGTGCATCATAGGAGCGGCGGTAGCAATAGTGGTTAGTGCACTGGCTTCCTAGCTCAGTGGTCTATGGTTCGATCCCCGGATGAGGTGGGATTTTTTTAAGGCCGCAAACGGCTCCTGGGTCGACCCAGCCCCAACTGGGTACCAGAGCACTTCTGGGAAGGTTAAGGCGGCCGGCGTGATGCTGACCACATCACCCCTAGTGTGCCGATGGTCAAGAAAATATGGACCTAACATCATATTCCCAGTATGCCTCAATGGGCGAGTAACGGGATCCTTACTGAAGCTAAGAATGTATCAATTTATCATTACTTTAAGAGATGTGTTATTACAGGGCAGAAATGTGAAAAGGCAATCATGCCTATTTCTTTACACTGATGACATAAAGATTTCATTCGTTCGTCTTCCACTAGCACTTGTCTGGGTCACACCATCAGTTTCCCATTAGTAGTCTTGTAGATATTGGGCACGATCTGTAATACTTATAGCTTTCTGTCTAGTTTTTTTTCTTTTTTTCTTATCCAAGTTTCAGAGTCATACAACAGGACTGACTTGACATAAAAATTCTGATTTTTGAAGATTTTTATTCCTTTTGACTTCCATATATTTCCCATTGCAATTAAAGTCCTCCCAGCCTCCTATTTTCTTATTTTGATATCACTGTCTATTCCACAAAATTTGTCTATCTTCATCATCATCATCATCACTTTCTCCTTTGTGTTCCTTACTAGTGTAGCTTGTCAATTTGCAGGAAGCCCTGCACCCAAGCATGCACATGCTCTTATAGCGATGGTTTCTGTTGCAGTTTGTCTTACATGATGAGCTTTTGTCTATATTGCTGTCAAGATATGTGTATGATGCATGTATATAAGGGTGTTTCTTCAGTGCAATAATTCTCAAAGTAATAATTTGCCTTTTTTTTTCTGCAGAGCCGATGCTGGTCCAAACTTGGTAGATTAAAATGTTCCAAGATATGAAGCAGCAAACAAAGTTTCAGCTCTTTATGATGAGTGGAATGCATAGATTTTGAGCGTCAAACATTTGACACGCGATAAATATACAAAGCTCAGGTGAACTTAAATAAAAGTGGTTGATAAAACGGAATCGAAGTTTCGTTTAACCAGGAATCAAACCCGTAGCTACTTTATTACTACTACCAAGTCGTCATCGTGGTAAAATTCTTGTTTATTGTATGTTGTCGGTCCAGTGTAGGAGTAGTCTTGTCGTTAGTAAGGCTTTGCTTGCAAACTGTGTTGTGCCCCCGCCTGCGTAAAGTGTAGTCAAGGTTACATTTGTGTAAATTTTCATAGGTTATTATTTCTCTGTTGTCTTTAAAGCCCGCGAAGATCACGTGATCAGCTGTGATTGGTTGAGTGTAGGAAGATCAGACATGTTTTTTGTTTTATTTTTTTTAACTTCTTTTGGTAAGGTGCATTCAATGGCAGATTTTCCGCGGGGGGGGGGGGGGGGGGGGGGGGGGGGGGGGGGGGGGGGGGGGGGGGGGGGGGAGGGGGGGGGAGGATGGGGGAAGGGGGGGATTAATGATCTATATCTATATCCTAATATTTGCGTGTACTCTTCCGCCGTTTTTCGACTTCATCGATCTGAATCATCTGGCTTTTCAAAATTACATACTAACATTATTTCGTCTATACGATTTCCGTTTTGCGGAAGTTCTCTCTGAAAAACACTGCAAAACAAGACCCAGCCTGCATAATAAGCATTCACCAGGAATCACCATACATTTTGTAACATCTCCTTGAATATAAGGCGATACCTGAAAAAGACGGTTGTGTGACGCATGCTAAGGAGAGGCTAAGGCGAGCCCTTGTGTTAATTGTTCCACAAGGCATTTCAGCTTGAATGCTATAATAATTAAACTCTTGTTCCCCTACACTCACACCCCCCCCTCCCCCCAACGATCCCGGAGCCATTGGCGTAATTAAAGGATTTGACACCCAGGGCGGATTCGTCTTTTGGGCCCCCCCCCCCCCCCCTCCCAGAAAAATATATTATGTTTGCAAATATATTTTTAAACAGTACAGGTTTGATATAATATTGTACAATGGTACCGCCATGAAGGAACTAGTGAACAACTCGATCTGAGTAAATAACTGAGGACCCCCCCCTCTTTCCCCCCCCCCCCCACACACACACACGCACACAAAGGAACTTAAAAAGACTAGGTTTTGACTATCACCTCGCAGAAATACGGTCCTACTTAATAAAAATGCAGACGTAGAAGATGCCAAAACATTGCCAAGAATTATCAGGTGCCATCTCCACAACTAAGGTCGGCTGCAGTGGGTGGCACTCTGATAGACTCTGTCCTGTCTCTTGTCTTGATGGGCACTCTGATAGACTCTGTCCTGTCTCTTGTCTTGATGGGCACTCTGATAGACTCTGTCCTGTCTCTTGTCTTGATGGGCACTCTGATAGACTCTGTCCTGTCTCTTGTCTTGATGGGCACTCTGATAGACTCTGTCCTGTCTCTTGTCTTGATGGGCACTCTGATAGACTCTGTCTTGTCTCTTGTCTTGATGGGCACTCTGATAGACTCTGTCCTGTCTCTTGTCTTGATGGGCACTCTGATAAACTCTGTCCTGTCTCTTGTCTTGATGGTCACTCTGATAGACTCTGTCCTGTCTCTGGTCTTGATGGGCACTCTGATAGACTCTGTCCTGTCTCTTGTCTTGATGGGCACTCTGATAGACTCTGTCCTGTCTCTTGTCTTGATGGGCACTCTGATAGACTCTGTTCTGTCTCTTGTCTTGATGGGCACTCTGATAGACTCTGTCCTGTCTCTTGTCTTGATGGGCACTCTGATAGACTCTGTCCTGTCTCTTGTCTTGATGGGCACTCTGATAGACTCTGTCCTGTCTCTTGTCTTGATGGGCACTCTGATAGACTCTGTCCTGTCTCTTGTCTTGATGGGCACTCTGATAGACTCTGTCCTGTCCATCTCTTGTTGTTATAAGAAGAAATATATAGAAGAAATAATAGAAGATACTGTCACTTTCAGAAAATATGAAAGACTTCAATGAAGAAAGTGACAAGTTAAATAGGTCCTACTTTAGGGTGGTCAGATTTTTTAATTAAAAAACAAAAACACAGAGAGAGGCGGAGGAAGGGAGGGAGAGAAGAGAAGAAAGAAATAGAGAGAGAACAAAGTGAACTTTTTACAATGGCGGTGAAGTGTGCTTCAAAATGTTTATTATTTATACAACAAGTCATATTTATAATTGGCAGAGCATCTCCATAGCAAAATTGTTCACTTTATTTTTTTCTTCGACTGCTAGTGTACTGCTGTTTGTGCGCGATCATCACTCCCTCTCTCTTTCTCTTTTTGTTATCTCTCTCTCTCTTTATCTCTCTCTTTATATCTATCTATCTATCTATCTATCTATCTATCTATCTATCTATCTATCTATCTATCTATCTATCTATCTATCTATCTATCTATCTATCTATCTATCTATCTATCTATCTATCTATCTATCTATCTATCTATCTATCTATCTATCTATCTATCTATCTATCTATCTGTCTGTCTGTCTGTCTGTCTGTCTGTCTGTCCGTCCGTCCGTCCGTCTGTCTGTCCGTCCGTCCGTCCGTCCGTCCGTTCGTCCGTCCGTCCGTCCGTCTGTCTGTTTGTCTCTCTGTCTGTTTGTCTGTCGGTCGGTCTATTCCCTCTCCCCACAACCTCCGGTCACTGGTGTTGTTTTTGGACCCTGCTATTAAGTATTGTCCTTAGCGCGATTTTAAACTGTCAGGTATTTTCTCCATTTGTTTTTCTCTGCTTCTCGTTCTGTCAGTTTCTGCTTGCTGTTACCATGTTTTCTAACTTTATGCATCTCTTCATCATCAAACCCCATTCTAAACACCATACCAACGTACAATGTACACCTTACAATCCCAGGCATTGAGAACAGAACTCTGGAGACTCCCACTATTCTTAAAACGAAAACACTGGATCACCTCAACAACCTATACCCCAGTTCACAGTGGATTCATGTCTTCACCGACGGAGCTTCAGAAGAAGCAGTAAGGAAAGGAGGAGCAGGGATCCAAATACTAATGCCAAACGCTCCAAAAATAGAATAGTCAATTGCTACTGGGGAACTCTCAACAAACTACAGGGCAGAGCTACAGGCAGTCCTAGAGGCTACAAAGATACTGGACAAACAAAGACTTAAAGGATCAAATATAGTCTTCTTATGCGACTGCATATCAATTCTCCAGACTATTCAAAATGAACCTGAAGATCTCCTAACAAGAACAGCCATAGAACATCTGAATCAGCTGTCCGTCAACAACAAAGTGTCACTGCAGTGGATTCCTGCACATTGTGATATTGCAGGAAATGAGGCAGCCGACAGACTGGCAAAAGCAAGCACCCAGAAGGAACAGTTTCACCACAGAGTCTCACTGAAGGAAGCGAAGACACTTATCAAAAGAAAGTACAAACATGCATGGAGCCAGAGAAAAAGCAGTAATTACCCACAAGAGCCCATCCTAAAGCTAGACAGAAAACAGCAAACCACCATTTTTAGGCTCCGCACCGGACACTGTAGACTACAAGCCCATCTCCACAAAATGAAAGCTGCCCTAACTGACGTGCACATGCCAAAATAGCCCCCAGACTCCGGAACACATTCTGCAAACGTGCCCTCTCTTTGGTGACTTGAGAGCTCAAACCTGGCCCCAAGAGACGAAAGTGGAAGAGAAACTGTGGGGCACCCGCGAGGACCTCCTGCTGACGACTGGATTCATGGGGCAATCATCTCCTTGTTTAGACTGCTGAGCATAGGAAACTGATCGCAGAAGAAGAATCCCCTTTCTTCTCCCGCCGATATTTCAGAGCGCGGTGTCCCCAGGATTAAAAGTTTTTTTTCCGTGTTTCCAGTGAAAACCCACGAACTTGCTTATTAAAATTCACCTTATTCGTGAACTGCAGGTGATAGGGGCACGATCTTTTTTTTTTTTTAAGTGAATTTGACATTCGATAAAATATCATTTAGTTTTATCAAGGTAGATCTTTAAAGAGTTCACTATTTCTAAAGTAGATCGCCACAGCTCTTGGTTTGCCTACCGCTTGTGTATTGGATGTATCCCTTTCCATGCTCTTTAATATATTTCTCATTACATTGTTGTTTTTGGAAGGCTTGTGCACTTTTTATATTTAGGGATATCTCTTCTTTTTTCATTCATAAAGTTCATCCTTGAAAAACTGTGCATCTATGTCTTCAGATTATAATTCCAGCTTCTTTGTTCTTGCTCCTTAGTTTGTATCAGCATCTAGGTGGACTACACAGTTTAATAATGCCAACGCCTCTTTATATTTGGGATGTCATTTATAACACTGATAAGGAATTATTATATAGCTATATAAAACTAGTGAGCCATAATAGCGTTTAATTATTTTTTTAATTCTCACCCATTCAGAATCCTCATTTCCAGCTATTCAAATCACCCTTTGTGACTTGGGGTACTCATTATACGAGGTATTAGGCCCTATCGGGGAACAACATGTTCATTCGGGTGGTATCTAAGATCAAACAAGTCATGATCGGTCTGATTTGTAAAGGGGTTACCACCCTTTATTTCAGAACCAGTTGTTGTATCAAGTTATCTGGTTTCCAACCCCACCCCGCCCCAAACTCTTTGCTGTTTTTGTTAATGTTCTGTTGCTGCCCGTAACGCTAAAGTCCTAAGCATTTAAGCTACAATTGGGATGCTCGTGTTATTTTGCCCACTATGTCAGTGGTGCAGATCAGGAACAGTGTATGTGATATCACGCTGCCTTGGGGTAACTCCTTGTTCTAATTTCATTCTATGGTTTAGATGCACTTTTATTTGCAATCTTTCTTGCTTATTCTGGAGAAGTGATTTATCCATAGTTCTTACTTTATCTCAGATATCTACAGTTATCAGATACCTTCTCTAGGTCTATCAAGGCTGCAAGTGTGTGTTTCCGATCCTGGAACACATCTTCAATCTCCTGGGTCTTCTTCTTTCAACTCAAGAAGAGGTATAGGCCTTCAACAAACATATGTCAAGTCTTCCTGTCCTGTGCCATCAGCTCAAAGTCTTTTCATGTCTTCTTCATCCCGTTTCATGAATGTCTTCGGTTCTCTTTTCCGTGTGTTCTTTGGTCTTCCTCTACCTCTCTTACCATGAGAATTCCAGAACAAGGACTGTCTTGTAGTACAATCAACATGTTTCTTTATTAAGTTAATGATCTTCAGTAGTACTCCATAATGCCCCATCAATTTCCAAAGTGATTATCTGTCTACACAATCTCCTGGGTGAGATATATAATACTGTGACGTGTAATGGAAAAAGAGTCTACAGGAGTCCGACAGCTTATTGCAACTTATAGCTGCCTTCTGATTTGCTAGCTAAACATGCATCTATACCAACTGTCTATTTCTGCAACGTACCATTTTGTCCCGCCTTCTTTTCTTTTAACACGAGCTAACGAAGTGTTTACAAACTGCGTGACCTGTCAGTCATAACAGGAAAGCAAATCAGGCTGTGTTTACCTCGTCCTCTCACGCGAGCTTCATCTGTCAATCATAATAGCTCTCAGACAGGCAAGCACGTGGGAGAGACGAAACACAGACCCTTTGAAGTTTTACTCAGGGGAAATTTAGAACTCCCCCTGGGCCCTTTGATCTTGAGAAGCGGGCATTCTACAAGGCAACCCGTTAGCCGAACGGAAGCTGTGATGCCGGTCGAAAACTCCAGACGAGAAACTTTGATCGACCGACACAAAGGCTTTTATCTTGATACGCCTTGTTTCTGAATTCTCCGTTCCACACCGGGACGCGAAATTAATAGCATTAAAGATCAGAGGAATACTGATGTTTTCTTAAACCCCCTATCAGTTGTCAGTCAGAATTTGGAAGTATTCTAGCACGCAGTCCTAGAACCAGTTTTCTTGGTGTATTAGTATTCCGTGGAGATTTTCATTCTGAAATTTTTGGTAAAAGGATAATGTGACGATGAAACGTAGCTGACCCTGAAATGTTGGATGATATGGTAGGATCCTCGTAGCATCAGTACCCCCGAATATTGTTGTAATTTTATCGTCAACGGGAATTCTTCCACCTGGGCTCATTAGGAATGCACAACAGAAACGTGGACTCATTAGCATGCAACCTTTCCACGTAGATTGTCAACACGTTCGCTACTTAATATGTAGACCGTTATCTTCCGTGCATTTCACATCTCTGTGTTAACCACAGAATCGCTCGCAGAACGCGACGGACAGGGAGAGACGAAGTGGCCAGAGAATTGAATAATCGTACGAGGAGCGGGCGGTTAGATTCTCGATTTCTTCCTGAGTTCAAGAAAGGTGTTAGATTCTAACATGTCCACCCGATCTTACATTCCATTTCATATATATAGAGACCGTGTAGAATGCCATTTTATCATTCGTTTGCCAGAGATTTTCAACACACTAGCTTATAGTAAATCCTGCTTGAATTCCCTCTGGATTTTTGGCTATATTGGAGTGTAGTTATTCTGTGCTTAAACGGTATAATATATTTGTTTCAAGTGATCAGTGGCCTAGTTCATTCATTTTTATTTCACGGGATTTTGTGTTGATTTAAAAATGTTAAATTAAACCTATCTCTAAAGTTTCCAGTTGAAAATTTAATGATATATCTATTACATTATTTCCAAAGATAATAGATGCTTAAACGTTTAAATTAACTTTTAAAGTCGCGAAGGAATTTATAACTAATTAATTAAGTTAAGTCCTATATATAGATGTGTGATTTAACCATTAGACTCGCGAAGTGTTTCTTAAAATATATAATTAAATACGCGAGTATATATATAATAGCCTTAACGGTAAAGTTATCGCGCTTTAGAATGTTATATGATTTTTCGGTATGATTACATGTTTTTTATCTTTCATATAGGGTGATCATAAACCTTTGCGTCCCAGCAAAAAAGAAGCAAAAACATTGTATAGAGTCCTTCAGAATCGGTTCTTAAAACCCTCCAGAATTTGATGAGACTGTTTAAATTTTAATCTTGAGACGATCCTGTTGGGGTCCAGCTATCTGAATTTTCCAGAAATAAAGTAAATCCAAGAACAATTTACCACGTCATCAATTATATTAAGATTAACTGGAGAAGAACTTTGCCAGAGCTATATTTATATTTTAGTTACTGCTCTACTGCGAAAGAGAATAGAAATCTTCTGAACACTGACTGTACATATTTTTCTTCACTGGATTTTAAACCCCTCGAAGTAAACCATACCTCACTGGTCAGTTGTTGTCATCTAGCGTGAGAAGTTTCTACCACCAGCGGTGAAATCAAAGAGACCACACCATTATCTCCACCTGTATCCGTGACCGTGCCATCCCTTAGAAACTTTTCCTCTAATCAAAAACCAACAGAACACTTAGGCTTCTTCTTCCAGCGATTACGAGAATATTTGCTACAAGCCAACCTCGCTAATCTGGGGCTGAACGAAGGAAAGACATTTTTCATTTTGTCTAGTGTTTAACGGCTGTTGTGTATTTTTCTATGGAGTGCCAGATTCTACGATCGGTAAGTGTGTGTAAGTAAATGGGTGTTGGCCATCACGAGCGCGCATGAATGACATGAGATTTATTTTGCAACTATTTTAATTGCCTACCTGGTAAATACTTTTACTGTATTTTCTTGTTTGATCTTTAAGTGGGATTTTATAACTCTGTTTATTCCCCACCCCCTTACATTTGCTTAGTAGAAGGGAAAACAATTGAGAATAACAGGACTATTTCTACCACTCATACCTAGTACTGTAACACCTTTTTTTCAGAGTAATTAAATTTACTGTTGGGTTACATTATCTATTTTTTCTGATAACTACCTATCTTTGGACTGGGTTTATCTTTTTGTCTATTACAAGCGGGAAGGGCAGATTGGATACTCCTCCTCATTCCCCCCCCCCCCAAATCTTGTTATTTGTAATTTTGTATCTATGATAATTTTATGTTATCTGATAAATGTTGTGACTGATTTTAAATGATAAATAAACATCATAAAACTTTTAGTACTGTGTTGGAAGACCCAAGCCCAAATTACCCATATTTGTTTACAATAGTTTGTATTCACGTAACGTCCGTGTGTTTGAAACACCAAATTGGTGTGAGCGCATGTGTGTTTGGAAACTGACAAATAATTGTTTAGCCAGGAGAGTTTAAGGAGTAGATAGAGAAAAGGATTGTCGTAGAAGAGTCTGTCCTTACTCTCCCCAGCACTCTGTGAAGCAAGTACTTACTTTCTAGCCCTTTCTATCATAGAGCCTTCACCATCATTCTTCACCCTAAACGGGACCACTATTTCTAAGACTTCTCTCAAAATAAATTTACGACAATAAATGGATGGCTCGCCGGGATATTTTTGAGCTACATTTGATGCACCCACAATAAATGCTCGCTCTCATTTTTGAGTCTGATCTTAAGTCTGTGTCTGTCTAGATAGAGCGTGAGAGTGATTTGTCTTTGTGAAGTAGGGTATAATAAAAATAATTACACCCCCTAGACAACGCCTTTAGTATTTGGGTCGTCCACACAACATATTAACAGGTTGTTTTCTTTCCACAGAGCAGGAAATTACAGATAAACAAAAATATTTGTTACTTTAATTATTCTCTGGCAGAGAAAATTGAAATTTCTTTTATAAGATTGCTGGGATCGCGTGATTGTTACAGTCAAAAAGGTTTTTTTTTTTAAGTTAAAAGAGTTGAGCTCAGCTAAAGACGCCTTGTTCTGATTTTTTTTTAAAGTCTAGTTAACAACGTCTCTTCTCAAAATTGACTTCGGCATGTGGAGTTTTGTTGACGGAGAATTAAAATTTTAGGAAATTTATTTTTTCCCTTTTAAATTGTTTTAATATAAATTTTTCTCGACTGTTAATAAAAGAAGATTTTTTTCTAGTGTTTGACTTACCATTTTATGTGGCATAGTCGCCTGCATTAAGAGTCTTAATTGACAGATAATAGCAGCGATAAGTTAGCACATTACAACGTAGGAGGTATCACAAGAAAATTTGTACCTTGTGTTTTTTCTCGTAGCGGCTTTGAGTTTTTTCCCCTTCTTGTTTCTTCTTCTTACTATTCTCTAGTAGTAGAAGCATACAGTTTTTTGACATGGCAGAAAGAATTAGGATGAGGTCCATGTTGAGGCTGGAGGCGAAGGAATCAGGATTAGAGGGAGAAGCCGCGAACGTGTTTGTAAACACGGAACTTGAAAGGTATGACGCGGAGCAAGAAAGAGAGAGGGCTGAGAAGAAAGAAGCGGGCGATCGTCAATTGGAGCAGAAGAAAATCGAGGCAGAGATAAAAGCTCGCAGGGAGAGAGAGAGAGGGAGGGAGAGACAGCACGAACTGGCGCTTAAGGCTTTAGAAAGTCGGGGCGCTTCTACTTCAAATAATGGAGAGCCGTCTTCGCCCCAGTCTCAGTCAACGGATCTCTCCAGCACTCAATCTGCCCAATTAACTGCGATGTCTTTTACTTTTAAGTCTTTTCCCAGCCCCAATGAGAAAATAGACACTTTCCTAGAGAAATTCGAGAGGCTCGCAAATCTGTATGGGTTAGAGAGTTCCCGTTGGAGTCTTAAACTTTCAACTGCGTTGAAAGGTAATGCTTATGAAGTGTACACAAAGCTGGGAAGCAACCAACATGATTACGACATGCTAAAGAAGGCCTTGCTAGAGCGATTTGAGATGACCGCCCGAAAATTTTTGCAAATGTTCAGAAACAGCCGAAAAGAGAGCACGGAAACATTTCCCCAGTTCTCTTCACGTCTCACGGGCTATTTGACAAAGTGCATTGAATTATCTGAATTACGTCTTACATATGAGGGACTTCTTGAACTTGTTCTTGTGGAGCAGATAAAGTCAACTTTGTCAAACGAAACCCGTAGATTTTTGGCTGAACAGGGCGCAGTCAGGCTTGAGGACATCCTCAATAAGGCAGAAAGCTATACAAACGCAATGGCCGAACTTCCGAGCACGAAACGTTAACCCACAGATGAGCCATCTCGAAAGCAAAACCTAGAGCAGTCATCCTATTCTTCCAATTCCTCTCAGCATTATAACCAACGAGAAACTAATAACCAGAGACCTCCCCAGGAAAAATCGAAATTCTACAAGACCCGATATCCCCCAAACAACAATTCTGATCAAGGTCAAGGAAAAGGGAAGACCCTACACCAGGGATGTCTGATCATGTCAAACAGACCGGGCCTAACCGCATCGGATGTTTGCATACAGCCTCACAAGGTAGAGTCAATGTCAGTGATTCTCAACCTGAGGGGGACAGACCCTCAACGCGAGGAACTGTAATTTTGAATGGTACCTCAACTACTTGTTTCTTTGACACTGGATTAAGTTTTGATTGTATTGTCGCCAAGCACCTAGTCAAACCCGGTCAGGAGACAGAGGAAACCGTCAAACTATGTGGAGTTTTTAAGAGTGATGCACCCAGGACGCTTTCTATCGCACTGGTAGAAATACACTCTGATTTTGTCAGAGGTGTTATCAAAGCGGCCATAATGGATGATCCGATCTACCCAGTTATCCTGGGATGTAGATACGTGTTTGTTGGGAGACCAAAGGAGCCGATTGTGGCAGCGGTAACCACAAGAGGGCAAACTAAGAAGGAGAGGGAGTCTGCGCCAAATTTGTTGCCGAACGAACTGAAGGAGGCGCAACAAAGGGACCCTACTCTGGAGCCCTGCTTTAGAAAACTGCCCATGGCTAAGGACCCCAGACACCACGGAGACATCTTTTCCAAGGATGGCGTATTGTATCGTAGAACGGGCGACCCTGATACAGGGAATAACCAGCTCCTAGTACCGACGCAGTACAGAAGCCAGATCTTGGAAATGGGGCACTCTCTTCCCTTTAGCGGACATATGGGACAAAACGCCACTATTCAGCGAATAAAAAACCACTATTGGTCGCCAGGAATGAACTCTGAAATTATCAGGTACGTGAAATCCTGCGCCCAGTGCCAACGTGTAACACCCAAGCACTTGACACCCCCAGTACCTATGGGGCAAATGCCAATAGTAGGTACTCCATTTGAACGGGTTGCTGTCGACATCATTGGACCCCTGGAAAGGACCAAAAGAAGGAACAGGTTCATCCTGACCTTAGTCGACACTTGCACAATGTGGGCCGAAGCTATACCGCTAACATGCACAGATTCCAAGCATATCGCAGAAGCCCTCGTGCAAATTTTTACACGGTTGGGATTCCCTCAACAAGTTTTGACGGATAATGGATCCCAATTCCGTAGCCTGTTAATGGAGGATATCTTTAAGATCTTGAGGGCCAAACATATCCACACAAGTCCCTACCATCCGGCCGCAAATGGGCTCGTGGAACGTTTTAACGGCAGCCTCACCATGATGTTACGTAAGCTGGGTCAGGAGAAACCGGAAGACTGGGACCTATATATGTCTGCTGCCTTATTCGCCTACAGAGAGGTTCCCCAAGCGTCTACGGGATTCGCGCCAGCTACACTTTTATTTGGCAGACCTATTAAGGGGCCATTAGAAGCCTTACTTCGGTCCCTGACAGACCAAAAGGCTGACGAGACAGTCGTCTCTGCAAGCAAATACGTATCTGAGCTCAAGGAAAGGCTAAAGCTAGGATGGGATCTAGCTACAACCAACCTTAAGAAAGCCCGCGCTAAACATGCTGAAAGATACAACAAAGCTGCAAAAGAAAGAGAACTCCAACCAGGGGAGAAAGTTTTGTTGCTACTTCCAACCGGAAGCAATAAACTTCGCATCGGATGGCAAGGGCCGTTCACCGTCCTTAAAAAGATCTCACGCACCAATTACAAGATCTCCATTAAAGGAAAGAAGAAGGTCTTTCACGTAAATCTCCTTAAAAAATATTTGGAAACACCAGTGCCGTCCTCCGAGCATCTCCTGGCTGTCGCCATAGCAACGGAAGACGAGGAAGATGATGATGGTTGCATGGAGTACCCATTGCAACCCACAGAATCCTTTAAAGATGTCAAGTTCGGCGACAATCTCTCACAAGAACAACAAACAGAAACCAGGGCGCTACTAAAACAGTACAGTGCAGTCTTAACGTATGTACCTGGTCGAACAAATCTCATCGAATTTGATATGAAATTAACAAACGAGACCCCTGTTCGAACCAGAGTTTACCCCATCCCGTACGCTAAAGCTGATGCACTTCGCGGAGAAATAGACAAGCTGCGTCAGGCAGGAATTATCAGTGAGTCGACATCTCCTTATAGTTCGAGTGTAGTGCTGTTGCAGAAGCCCAACAAGGAAGTTCGGCTGTGTATAGATTACCGGTTGCTAAACGCGGTAACGGAATTCCAGCCCGAACCTCTCCAGACTGTTTCTGAGTTGTTCACCAAGCTTAGCAAAGCAAAAATGTTTTCCAAGATTGACCTCAGTAAAGGTTATTATCAAATACCAGTCAAGGAGGAAATTAAACCTTTGTTAGCTTTCAGCACTAGTGAAGGACATTATACATTTAACGTGATGCCGTTCGGATTGCATAACGCACCAGGAGTGTTTACTAGGATGATGAGGAAGCTTCTATAACCTTTGCAAAGTCCCCATATCCATAATTTTATGGATGACATATTAATTGCATCGGAGACCCACGAAGAACATATTGCTACGGTTGCTATGCTCCTCAGGAGACTACAGGAAACTGGTCTCACAGCCAGACCTAGCAAATGTCTCATCGGGTTTGAAAAGCTAGACTTCCTGGGGCATACTATTTCTCACGGCTGCATGTGGCCTGTTAAGAAGAACGTGGAGAAAGTAGTCGCAGCAAAAAGGCCCCGAACGAAGAAAGACATCCGTTCCTTCTTATCACTATGTGCATACTATCAAAAATACACCCAGAACTTCAACGGACTAACGGCACCTCTAACTGACCTCACAAAGAAAGGTTGTCCTGATAAGGTCATGTGGGATCAAACGTGCGAACACGCGTACAGCACTTTAAAAGGACAGTTGTCTGCATACCCCATTTTGAGATTACCTGACCTCAAGAAACCTTTCGTACTGCGGGTCGACGCGTCAGGTCAGGGCATCGGGTCAACACTGCTGCAAGCCGAGGACAGTGACCCGAATATGCTATTTCCAGTTGCATATGGCAGTCGGAAATTAAACAAAGCTGAACGGAACTACAACGTAGTTGAAAGAGAATGTCTCTCTCTGATTGACGGTATCAGACGCCATCACAAGTTTCTCTATGGTACATCTTTCACGGTGCAAACAGACCACGCTCCATTAGCTTTTCTTGGTGCCAATAACGAATTTAATGCAAGGATCATGCGTTGGGCCCTCCTTTTAAGCGTTTACTCCTTCAAAGTGGAATATATTCCGGGAAAACAGAATGTCGGGGCAGACTTCCTGAGTAGAAACTGGACTACGGAGGAAGAGGAAGAAGTTGAAGATGCCAATCATCCAAAAGCTACCGATCAGGGCAGCTTCATTGTCATAAATCAAACATGAAAAGAGGTTTTCATGTCTCAAAAGAGGGGACGATTGTGACGATGAAACGTAGCTGACCATGAAATGTTGGATGATATGGTAGGATCCTCGTAGCATCAGTACCCCCGAATATTGTTGTAATTTTATCGTCAACGGGAATTCTTCCACCTGGGCTCATTAGGAATGCACAACAGAAACGTGGACTCATTAGCATGCACCTTTCCACGTAGATTGTCAACACGTTCGCTACTTAATATGTAGGACCTGTTATCTTCCCTTGGCATTCAGAGGAATCGCATTTGTCATTGTTTTAAAGGGAGGTTTAAATTCACACGCCCACGGATATCTCTAGAGCAATTATATAGCAAGCAGTTATTACGCTATTACCTTGGTCAGTACGCCTGCCCTGTGGGGCGTTAGCCTAAAGTCTACAACGAGAAAGTGGCTACGATATCAAAGCAAAGTGATCGGTTCCCCGGAAAACAGAAGTTAGCAGAGTTCTCTCGATCGGCATTTTACTCTCTGTGTTAACACAGAAAATCGCTCGCAGCGCTCGAAGACGCGACGGACAGGGAGAGAGACAAAAGCGGGCCAGAGAATTGAATAATTCGGTGACGAAGGAGCGGGCGAGGCTAGATCTCGATTTAACTTCGACTGAGTTCAATGTTAGATTCTAACATGTCCCCCTGATACTGTCATTACCATTAACATTTTCATATATATAGAGACCGGTTTGTTTGTAGTTTTTAAATGCCATTTTATATTCCATTTTAAGAATGCATTTATCATTCGTTTTTTGCCAGAGATTTTACAACACACTAAGCCAAATCATTTGATAGTTAATCCTGCTAGATTGTCCTCTGGATTTTTGGCTATATTGGAGTGTAGTCTATTCTTGGGGCTTATTAAAAAAACGGTATAATATTATTTGTTTCAAGTGAAACAGTGGTCTACTTTCATTCATTTTTTATTTTTATTTCACTGGATTTTTGTTGGGATTTAAATCTATTAAATTAAACCTATCTCTAAAGTTTCAGTTGAAAATTTAAATGATTTTATCACATTACATTATTTGCCAATAGATTATAGTATGCTTTAAACGCTTTTTTAATTAACTTTGTTTTAAGAAGTCGCGAAGAGATTTTTAAAACTATTTTAATTAAGTTAATGTCCTATATATAGATGTTGTTGCTTTTATAACCATTTAGACTCGCGAATTGGTTCGTATACCTTAAATATTTATAATGTAAATACGCGGAAGTAGTTGATATATATTAGCCTTTTAACGGTTAAAGAAAAGTTATCGCGCTTTAGATTGTTATATGATTTTTTTCGGTATGATGATTACTTTGTTTTTTAATCTTTCATAAGTCATGGGGAGTGATCATTAACCTTTGCGTCACCAGCAAAAAAAAGAAGCAATAATAAACATTGTATAGAGTCCTTCCTGTCTTGGTTTCTTTACACCCTTCCAGAATTTGATGGAGACTAGTTTATAAATTTTTAATCTTGAGACGATCCTGTTCGGGTGTTGGGGTTCCAGCTAATCTGTTATTTTACAGAAGATATAAAGTAAATAAAGTAAATCCAAGAAACAATTTACCACGTCATCAATTATATATATTAAGATTAACTGGAGAAGAGACTTTGCCAGAGCTTTCTATTTATATTTTAGTTTTGCTCGGCTTCTAATGCGAAAGAGAATATGTAATCTTTACTGCTCAGAACATCTGACTCTGATGTACATATTTTTTCTTCACTGGAATTTTAAACCCTTCGAAGGTAAACCATACCTTCAACTGGTCATTTTTTCGTTGGCAATTCTAGCGTGTGATGGAAGATGTTTCTAACCACCCAGCGGTTTGAAATCAAAGAGAGCCACACCATTATCCTCCTCCCCCCCCCAAACTGGTTTGCCGGTGACCGTTTTGCCATTCCTTAGAAAACTATTTCCTCTAATCAAAAACCATACCAGGAACACTTAGGCGTCTTTCTTCAGCAGCGATTATTACGAGTATTTTTTGACTACAATGGCCTACACCTCCGCTAATCTGGGGGGCTGCTCTGAACGAAGGAAAGTACATTTTTGTATTTTTGTCTAGTGTTTTTTAACGGCTGTTTTGTGTATTTTTCTTTATGGAGTGCACCAGAGATTCTCGATTCGGTAAGTGTGTGTAGAGTAAATGGGTGTGGCCTTCACGATGGAGGTGACGCGCCGGTATGAATGACATGAGAATATTTATTTTGCACAATAACTTATTTTAATTGCTACCTGGTATGTATAATACTTTTACTGTATATATATTTTCTTGTTTGATC